>VZRO01002997.1:282415-293163 GCA_013397915.1 Daphoenositta chrysoptera
CAACCTCGGGGGCAAGAAGCTCAAGCTCTGGGACAGGAGGCTCAAGCTCTCAGACAAGAAGCTCAAGCTCTTGGACAGGAGGCTCAAGCTCTGGGACAGGAGGCTCAAGCTCTCAGACAAGAGGCTCAAGCTCTGGGACAGGAGGCTCAAGCTCTGGGACAGGAGGCTCAAGCTCTCAGACAAGACCCCACGTCGCCCAAGTGGCTTTGCCTGGGGAGAACAAGGCTGAAATGCACTCAAGGAAACTGTGCATCTGGAGAGCCAGCCAGAGGAGAATGGGCCTGGAGCACGCCCAGCTCCTTACAAGTGATGGATGCAGTCCCACTGCAGGCGTAGGGCTCCACAAGGAGAGCAGGGCATGTCCATCAGCGAGGTGCCAAGAGCCTGCTTGGGGGTGATGCCCACACAGCCCCTGCCTCACCAGAGACACCTCCATGCCCACACAAGGCCTGTGGGGACCTCTCTGCTGTTCCCTTTAGGGCACCCCTGGGGAATTCCATCAGGAGCACAGGGAGTGCTCCAAGGGGCAGGAGGATTTCCTGCTCCTGGCAGTGGGATGAGGATATAAGTGCTCTGCCCCTGCCCTCCCATGGTAGGGATCAGCAAAGCTGAGGCCTCCTGTGGTGAGCTACTGCTCCTGGCACTGTGGCTCTTGTCTCCCTGGCTCCTTGCCTGCTCCTTCTGCAGCTGATGGCAGAGAACACACACCCTGTTATCACACAAAGCAAGATCAGAGATCAAGGAGGAACTCGGCAGCAGCAGATGCTCTCTCTCTCCTCAAGCCAAACAGCTGAGCTGTTAACCAGCCTGAGCAGTTCCTGAAGCAGCTCATGGCAGCCACAATAAAGTTTAACCCTTCTCAGTTTCCCACGGTAGCATTAGCAACGATGACCTATCCCACCAAATGATTACAGGATTTATTCTAAGCTGCTGCTGGGAAACCTTCTGGTGCAAAAGGGACTCTTTTTTTATCTTAGTTCTCTGAGCTTCAAATTGCAAGTGGAAAATTAAACTAAGTTGTCTGAAAGAGAAATACATAGGACTCCAAGGATAAGGGAAATCTCACCATTTCCTCTTGCTGCTGATTTATACCTCTGCCTCCCCCATACTGCTGCTTGCTCTGGCCACAGCAGTGCTGCAGGGAGCAAGGTGCCTTCTGCACTCCAAACTCAGCAAGGGCAACCTGCTGTGGAAGGCTTGAATGAAAGCACCCTGAGTACAGGAATTGGTGCTGGAAATTGGGAAATGACTCCTGAATCAACTTGGTCAGATAGCAAAGGATTCCTGTAATCATTTCTCCAGGGGTGAGTACTCAGCCTGGCAGCAAAGAGCTGGGATTTCCCAGGAAACTATGAAGCTCATATTCCAGTGCACACTGACAGATGGACATATTTACTTTAGGGTCTACCCAATGTATTTTTGCCCAGCCACGAGTGGCACAGTTCTCCTGTGTCCCAGAAAAGTTTGTTTCAGAAGTGCAAAACACTGCTAGGACTGAGGAGAGAAGAGAGAACATTCTTCTTTCTCAGGTGCTAATGCCTGTGGTAAAAGCCAACTTAAAAGGGAGTTCAGAAGACACATCAAAAGCTTCTCCCCACATTGGCACCGGGTTCTGCACAGTCAGTGACATTACCCCTGCAGATAAAGGACCTGAACTGTTTTCTTCCAAGAAGAAAAGAAAAATTCCTACAGGAAAAAAGGCCACTGCCACAAATGTACCCTTTAGCCTTGTACGTCTGGGAAGCACCAGCAAGGAAGGACTGAGCAGGGACAGCACTGGAATTCAAAATTCCCTGCTTAGGAGAATAGAAGAGGAGAAAAAACCCTCATCTTCAACAGCCTGCCAACCCCTCCTCCTCTCCCCATCACTGCCAGGCACTGCATGGCTTTAAGAACTGCCTAAAACAAAGCTGGAGGGTTTTTTTAGGGGGGGAAACCCCCAACACTTCTGTTATTTTCTTCTCCAAGGCAGGCTTATCATATTAAAATTTGGACAGTCTAATTCAACCAGTCTAAAAACAAAAAGCCCTCATAATTCTGGCAGGAGCTGAGCTGCTGGTGGAGAGCCAGCCTTGTAACACGATTTCTGCACTAGGCACAGATGTTTGTTCTGGGTGTGTGCAACACCTATCACCCAAAGGTCCTTGTCCACAACTGGGCTCCTCACAGAGCAGCAGCACAATACACAACAAAATATGACAGTTCCAGCTTGATGAAAGCAGCTTTTCTATGGAGACATTTCAGGAACAAGCTCTGCAGGGGGTACTTCAGACACTGGAGCAATCCCAGACCTTGGAAGGCAGCCTGAAAGGCTGGGAAGGAATAGAGGGATCACCTACTCTACTACTCACTTTCTATTTTTAAAGATTTATAAAAATGCTTGTATATATTTGTACAATCCTAGATCCTTTGCAGCACATTTATCTCAAACACACTATCGACTATCTCTCTTCAAAATTAACTTTATTTTACACAAATAGGCCTTTCTGATGCTTGGTCATTTGCCTGCAAGATTTCCCTTCAGGGGATTTTTCTGGTTAAACCACCAAAAAAATTTGATCCACTTGTGTGAGCAAGGATAAAACTTTTCCCATGCATTATACAAAGCATGCAGTCTCCCCTTTTTTTTTTTATTATTATTATTAATGTGACTCATTCATTAATAGCTATTCAAACACATTGTGTGTTCCTTAATTTATCATGAACTGGCAGCTCAAACAGCCTTTTTTTGTGGTGTGAGGAGGACTGCAAATAGGCACTTCATACATTTTATCGGTGTTTCCAGTCTCCTCTCTTCCCTGCCCACTGATTGAATTGGCTGGGATTGCTTCTTTAGGGAAGGAGCTGGGCTCCAAGACAAACTGCTCATGCAGAGGATGGCAGCTGGAGCAGTCTAGACTGGGGAAACACATGTGCCTTGCAGAGAGGGAGACAGGGAGAGGGAGCTGCCTGCCAGGCACCACCACTGCCTCCCACCTGGGGCTCCTGGCCCTGGACAGATGGAGCTGAGGGCTGCTAGCCCCCCTGCCCTCTGACTGGATATTTGGGATGTCCTTGAAGCACACCCCGTGTTCCCCTTCTGTTACTCAGTGCTTCCACAGCCTTTCAGCGAGCTCAGCCTGCTTCTCTGCCATTCAGCATGAGGAGTGGTTTTCTAGCTCTAAAAATAACCCTCAGACTCGTCAAGAGCCAACACAGGCTTGTCTATAGAGACCAAAAAGCAATGGAATTGCAGCTTTTTATGGGAGGAGGAAGGTGTGAGGTGGGGTACACTGTGCTAGACCCAGCCACGCCAGGGTTTGCTGCAGCTTTACCTGGCAGGTGCTGCTGGTGGGCAAGGGAGAGGCTACAGCAGCCCCCCAAAACCTCCCTGCCAAACCTGCTGCTGGTCTAGACAAGCAAATGACACCCTGGCCTCTGGAGGATTCAAATACCCATCACACCACAGCCCTAGTTCATGAGTTTCACATGCTCACAACAGATTCTATTTTTCAGAATGCATTTTTCTTTTGAGGGGGGGTTTTAGGCTACTTCCAGCCGTGTGCTGGGGTCACACCACAGGGCCTGGAGCTCTGGAGCAAGGCTGGCTGAGGTGCTTTGGGCAGTGGAGATGATTCAGAGGGACCTTTGCCAGCTGCTGAGTCAGTGCTGTGTTACTGACTTCGCACGATGTCTGGGTGTTCCTTTTGTTATTTCTCCCCTCCAAAAAAACCATAGAGCTGAGATCCCAAATGCTTGTGGTTATTAATGTTTCCCAATAAGTTTTTCTTTTTTAAGAACATATTGCCCTCCCTCCTCTAGCTGCTCAGCAAACCCAGCATTCCTGAAGAATTAATGCTCTGCCATGAATTGCATGTGGGATGCAGAGTCTCCGTTTCCTTTTGCACAGCACCCACGTGGTCCTTCAGGACAGATTAATACATGGATGGTACTGAATTTTATTCCTAAATAAATCCTTTCAGTCCTTTGCTCACACTCTTTTAACCACCAAACCCTTCCTCTATTGTTGGATGGGGCCTTTCTGCACAGCTAAGATTATTCTTTTGGTTGTTTTAGTAGAATTCACAAAGACACAACTGCAGACACCACAAATCCTGAGTCATCCCTGCCTTGCACCAGGGCTGCCATCTCCATCCTGACATTGGGATGATCAGGATGAACAACAGTCCTTTCTCTCTAGGTGGAAGGGTTCTGTGGCTGCCAGTCTGCCCAAAAATCACAGCCAAGGTGGCCCCAATCCTTGCTGAACAGGCAGAAGGCAGTGCTCCCCACACCTCCCTGCCCAGGGTGACAATCTTCTTGAAGAGACCTTTTATCAGGGAACTGGGGAAACTAATTAATCACCTTGTCCTTCCCTCTGTGTGCTGGACAGCTGATGACATTTCCAGCCCCCAACCTGTCCTGGCCAGGCCAAGCACCAGGCTGGGATATCACTGACCTCACCAGAAACGCCTGCCCAGCAGCACGAGGATGGCGCCAGGTAATTACTCAAGCCCGGAACATTTATCAGCACTTGTTCTGAAACACGCTCGTCTGGCCAGGGAAGTGCTGCATTAATTTCTCAACATGTCATCCCCATTCCAATCTTTCCTCCTCTTTCCCTTCCCGCGTCAGAGACATCCAAGGAAGTGGTGCAGAGATCTCCAAGTGAGTCACAGGAGCTGTCGAGCATCGTGTGGCAGCCAGCTCCAGCCAAGCCATAACCTTTCCCTCCCCAAGCCCTGATTTTCTTTCCAGCAGTCAAAGAGAATAAGGCCAGACAGAGCCTCAGAAAGTTCTCCTTTCCCTCAGTTCAGGACTCCAGTTGTTCTCAGACAGGATGGAAAAATCCTGCCATCTCTTCCCACAGCCCTCCACAGCCTGGATCCATTTCTTTGCTATGATTCACAAGCCTGAGAGAGATTTTCCACTCCAGTTTGGTAATAAGCTCTTTACATTGCAGGGGCTTAGAGCTTGGTCACCCTCATGACACTTGAAGAGCAAGAAAGTGGCAGAGGTCAGGATTTTGGTGGGCTTGGGGCAGCCACCCAGATCCACCCCTTATAGCTAAGTGATGTTTTAAGGGAAATGCACAACTGCTGAATTTCTTCTCTTGGAAATATGCCTGAAATGACTCTCCACAAAACACAGAAGCCTGCCCAAAGATCAAATTGCTGGAGCTTGTTCTATCTACTCAGGGATTTATCAAAACTTCTCCAAGCACCAAGACTCCATCAGGGATGGGTGCCTGTAGCCCTGCCCAGGCAGCACCTTCACCTCTCCCAGGGGCAGGAACCTGGGAACAAAACACCACCCTGGGTGACTCCACACCCAAAAATCAGGGAGGGAAATCACCACCCAGCCTTGAGATGGGACTGGAGGAAACACAAACTGCTGAGCTCCCATTAAGGACTTGGGGGACCAACCATTCCACTTTAGGTGTTACTCGCACCAAGGAGCAGCTCTGGAGACAAGTGCTGGTCATTCCTTACGCCAGCCTCAATATTTCCATTGTAAACCCTTCTTTCACTATTTTAAGAAGTCAGCTGTAAAAATTCACTCTAGGCTGGATCTTGGCAACCCAAGGCTCCGTCTGGGAGAAACTTATTTTACATGTATAACCCCTCTGTCCTATTGACAGTTTGGGTTGGAACACCAAATCCCCCCTAAAAGTTGGCCAGTTTAAAGATCATGTTTGCATTCTCAAATCTGAAAAAAAAAAAAAAGAACAGCCAGCAGATAATTAGTGGGGCCTGAGTGCTTTTAGCATTACAAAACATGTGTATGCTTTTACAATGGCCAAGATATACAACCTGAAAGGGGTTATTTTATGTGGAATGCAGTAGTTAAATTTATAAAGGAAACTTTTTGCCTGTTTTAAGTGCAGACTATGAGAAATAAAAAACAGAACAAAACACCCAGGCAAAATTTATACCATAAAAATAGATGAGAGTTTCTTTAAAAAAATAAATCCTGAAGCCATCTCTGCATTTGCTGAAACGGGGCACTTTCTGGATCTGTGAATATCAGATACAAACCAAATTAATAACTAGTGTCAAGAAATAGCTAACTTGAGGCACATTCTTAAGGCATCTGGGTTTTCTATGGAAGATGACCAGAGATAAACCAAGGGTGCGGAAGATACCCCAGCCTGGCCATTAAAATTTTAACCAGCAATTTAAAGAAAAAGAAAGTGGGATTTCTTTTTTTTCTTTCTTTCTTTTTTTAAATCTAACATTAAGCAGCAACTTTACCCACAAGTGCTTAATGGCATCCACCATGACTGAACACTCAGGTTCAAACTGAGATTTATGCTAAAATTGTGATGATCAGGAATGCAGCAGTGCTTGGCTGCCACACTTGGATAAGCTTCACAAAAACCCTTGGAGGTTGTGGTCTGCCAGCCCTTGAGCTGGGAACAGCTAACATGAAGAGCCAGAACATACCTGAGGTCCTCTCTCTCCTTTCACTCCTGGATATCCCAGTAAAAACGGAAACTGAGTGGGTCCCAAGGGGTCAAAGATTTGATAGCTATCCGTGGCAGCCGGGGTTGTGAGGTTGAAGGGCTGTGTCCTGGCTCTGGAGCTGGGCCAGGCAGACCCCAGGGGTGGTTTGGTGTACACCAGAGGGATGGTACTGGGATCCACTCTCCTGCTGGGGGACGGCGTCTGCTTCTTTGGAGTGGGCCCATGGCTTGGGTTCTGTGGGGTTTGCTTCAGGGTAACAAGGTGGACACTGCTCGTTGTGTTATCAGTCACCCTCCTCGCTGGCTTTACAGCACCCGGGCCTTCGGGGGGCTCAACAGTTGGTTTTTGGTTGATCTTCTTTTTGGTCACTTGCCTGGATTCCTTCCTGCTGGCCATGACCAGGCTCTGGCTCGTTGGTGGGGCCCTTCTGGCAGTGGGGAGGGGAGTTTTCTCCCTGATGGTGCTGGGAGTGGGCTGAGACACCCTGAGGGCTGTCCCCGTGCCCCGAGGGAGCGAGCGGGTGGGTACCAGAGATTTGGTACTGGATGGAACAGGCGGGGCCACCGTGACCTTGGTGGCTTTGGTAGTCAGCCTCGTCGGCGATGGTGGGGTTGACAGCAATGTGAGGGTTGTTGCACCTGAACCCCTTGTCTTGAGGGGAGCAGTGACCCTGCCAAACTCCAAGTTTGGGGCGGCAGTGGTCAGGTTTTTCAGACCCTGCAGCAAGGGCTCCGTAGGCTGTGGGGTACTGGGGGAGGCACTGGGATCCCTGGGCAGGAGGGGGATGAGTGGGGGCAAGTTGGGCCGGTAGGTATCTGCTTGCCTGCACTGTTTTTTCAGGTATTTACAGTAATGATGAGCTGCCTTGGCAGAAGGATAAATATCAAACTGGCAGATGGCTCCTTCAAACTGCACGGAGTGCTGGCTTATCTTCCCAAAGAGGAAAGATCCGTGTGGATCCAACGCCTCGTCCTTTTTAAAATGCAAATCCGCATGTACTCTGCGCTTCCCACAAGAAGTAAATAAAGTGACTGTCTGGCCACGAATGTTGATGGCCATATTGTGCCACTGGCCATCGTGGACATTGTAATCAAAATATACAGAGCGCTTGTGGCCCACGTACACGATGATCTTCCCAGGCACAAACTGGACCCCTAGCTGCAGTTTTTTCTTTTTGCTCTTGACAGCAAAGAGAAAAGCATTGTTGATGCGGTGGGAGCAGAGGCTCAGCACCAGGAGCAGGTCAGAGCTGGAGCCTGCAGGGAGGAGGGTGCTGAGAGGTGCTTCGACTCGTGCTCGCTGAGTGAAGATGACCCCTGATTTGAAAGGAATGACTCCTTGAGGAGCTGTACGTGAGGAGGACCATCCACTCGATGGCCTTTTCCCTGACAGGCCCAGTCTTTGAAGAACATCCACATCTGAAAGGGAAGCACAAAGATTATGTGAGGTGCTGGGCAACCCAAGGGCTGGAGGGGCGTGGAGGGAGGTCAAACCAGTCCATGCCTAAAAGCAACAGGATACAGGAAATCCCAGCTCACATATATAATCCCACCCTCTCACAGATATATTCAAATAACCAGCATGGAGAACTCACAGCTCTTCTCACATCACGTGAGGAGCAAGTGCATGCTCAACATGATTACCAACAATTGCCAAAATGCATCAGCTCCATGGTACATCTCATGAGTTCTGTCCCACCAGGGACCAGCTCAGATGTTCTGGAGGGAGCTGAGCTCACTAAAAGGAAATTTCCCACTGAGCACCACTAGTCCACTTCCTGGGATTTAATTCTAAGTACTGACCACATAGCTGGAAAGGAATTTGAACAACAGATTGAGCTGCGATTGCAAAATTTTACATGCCCAGAGGGCAAGTAATGAAACTTCCAAAGGGAGCAAAAGCCTTGTATCTGTCTCTCTCCAAGATAGGAAGGAGCAGATTTTGATCTTTGGAGAGTTTAGGGAAGCAAAGATGCCTCCCAGTGTGAAAAAAATTGCACCTAGATTTCAGTGAGCTGCTCAAGGTTCTCAACAGCAGTACTTTTTTTTCCCAGCAGATCATCTTACAGCATTAAATTATTTTAATAGGTTGGAACCAGACTTGGTTTGTGAAGATCTCAGAATGGCTGCCACTGAGTAGTGGAGGTAAGATTTGCCTCCTGTACAATGTCACCTAGGAGCCAGGTGCCTTGCTCAAGACAGGAGGAGAGGGATTGATGCCCAGAGGACTTTCCTCCACCAGCTCCTGCAGGAATCTGCAATGGACAGATGAGCAGAATCCCCTCCTGTCTGTCCCGGAGGTTTATCAGAAGTCACTCCCAGCTCAGATTAGCAGGCAACAGCAACACAAACTGGGGCCAGCTGGCAGCAACCTCAGCTGAATTACTTAATTGGAGAAGGTGCCGAGGTCTACGTGAGCAAAGCTGCAAAGGTAAATGTGCCCAGACCTGAAAAAGGTCCTATGCTGGGCAGCTGAAGGAGCTCAGCCTGGAGGAAAAGGAGGCTCAGGGGAGATCTTCTCACTCTCTACAACTCCCTGACAGGAGGCTGTAGTCAGGTGGGGGTCAGGTTCTGCTCCCAAGTAACCAGCAATAGGATGAGAGGAAACAACCTCCAGTTGTGCTTGGGGGAGAGGGGGTGTTAGAATGGAGAGTAGGAAAGGCTTCTTTACCAAAAGGCTTGTAAAACATTGGAACAAGACACCCAGGGAAGTGGTGGAGTCACCATCCATGGAAGTGCTCAAAAAACATTAGATGTGGCACTTGGGGACATAGTGGTGGGCCTGGCAGTCCTGGGTTAACAGCTGGATTTGATGATTGTAGGGGTTTTCCAACCCAAATGATCCTATGAAGATGATCATGATTCCCATGACAGTGAGCTAGGATAGCTGCACTTCCTCCCCTCTTCCTGCCCAAATGCAATCCCCGTTACTCCTTGGCCAGCCAACTCTCCCACCTCAGTGCTCTTTGGGGAAGCCAGTCTGGGCTGTACAACCCAAATGCTGATGTTGCAAGGCAAGAATTTAACACTCAGAAAGGTGGTGGTGCCAATCATGGCTAACACCATGGGATTGCAACTTTCCTAGATTAAAAGTAAATCAACAGCTCTCCAAAGAAAAAAAAATGAGCTCATTTTCTAAAGGTGCCTTGGTATTCAGCTGCTTTCACCCTTAACTGTTAAATGTTCAGCACAGAACCCAGTATTTGGAGAACAGGCACTTACAGAGCCTGCTGGTGTTGGCCAGAAGGGTTGTACACTCAGGCAGTCTGAGACCTGTAATGTTGCTGGCCAGGAAGGGAGGAGAATGATGAGAAAACCTCTGTTCCTTGACTTTGGCAAAAAACCTCGTCCATTTTTGTATGTAAGAACGAGTCAATCAATATTTACTTCGCCTGAGTTTAGCTTTATTGCCACCTTCCTTTTTTAAAGCAGCTTGACTCATTTTCTAGCAGACACTACCCTGGAGAAGGTGCGTCAGATGTAGAAAAGGATGGAAATGTTCCCACTCTGTGCAGAGGGGTAATTTACTGCACAGCATGTTCAAGTGTTAATGACAGTATTTCTCCCATACTCTGAAATCCTTGGTCCCCCACTGTTTTTATTCCACATTGTCCGACAGGGCTGTCTCTCAGCAGAGCCTTCCCCTCTCTGCACTGAACAGAGGAATCATGGCAGTGTCTTCATTCTGGATAATCTCCAGAGCCCATGAAACAGCAAAGGCCAAAGCCTGGCTTTACTGAAGTGAAGTGGGACCCTTGCCACAGACTTCAAAGGCATCAGGATTTATCCCTAAGGAAATAAATTTACCACTTAATCGAGGAGCTAGACTCCAGCTTCCAATTTCTGCATGTATTTTTAGGTTCTCTCTCAGAGACAGACGGGGTTGTCTCTGCTGGAGATGCTGCAAGCTCCAGCAGTTATTTATTTGGTAGCTGCTCTGCAGAGACCTAAGGATGTTTCCCTGCTCAGAGGATGCCACTGCTGTTTGCAATCTCAATACAAGTGCCTCGTTAGCAACGGCATCCAGGAGTGCTTAAGGAAAAAAAGCACAACCCAAACACTCCTCTCCCTCAAAACCCGCTAAGGTGGAGCCAAACTCTGGATGCCTCAACAAAATCTGATTAAGAGTCCTCATGCAGGACACGTATGTGGACT
This sequence comes from Daphoenositta chrysoptera, assembly GCA_013397915.1. Lineage (NCBI taxonomy): Eukaryota > Metazoa > Chordata > Aves > Passeriformes > Daphoenositta > Daphoenositta chrysoptera. The sequence goes on from VZRO01002997.1 coordinate 293,016, forward strand.
TTCCAGCACTAGGTCCAGGCACAGAGCTCAGCACTCCTGTGCACCCAGCCCATCTCCTCTCCATCCCACCTCCTCTCCATCCCATCCCATCTCCTCTCCAGCCCATCTCCTCTGCATCCCAGCCCACCTCCCCTCCATCCCATCCCCC
>VZRO01002997.1:293716-306434 GCA_013397915.1 Daphoenositta chrysoptera
CTCATCTCCTCTCCATCCCATCTCCACCCCATCTCATCTCCATCCCATCCCCTCTCCATCCCATCTCCTCTCCAGCCCATCCAGCTGTCCCGGGCTGTTGGGGCACATCTCCTGGGATATGGGATGTCATCAACTAACGTAAAATGCAAGGTAATTCTGACTTCCTGAAGAAACTCCAAGTTCAGCAGACAATTTTTTCCCCTTCAATTTTTTTCCTCTGTGGATTTTTCCATCAAAACACTTTAATTAAAAAGAACATTCACATAGATCTGCCTGATCCCAGGTGCCTCAAAGCTAGTAATAGCATTGCTTTAGCAACATTTAAGCAACTGGGAAAAACTCTTCTATCAGACTCTGTGCATGAAGTGAGGTACAGAGAGATTCTTGGACAAACATATGATCATCTCTGAAAAAGGGGAAAAATTTTTATTTTTCTGCTTTCCATCTCTTTCTTTCCCTCCCCCTTTCTCCATACAAAAAGCTGTATAAGAAAAAGAAGCCAAAAGGCAGGAGAGAAATAGCTTGCAGCTTTCCCAGATTCCAACAGCCAAGATGTGATGCCCACAGCTAAAACTGTGTTGAATAAGCACAGCATTTCCAAAAGTTACTGCCCAGACCCTTAGTCACTGCACAGCAAATGAACTCACCTCACAATCTTTTGGGTTTGTAACACTTATGGAAAGATTATCCTCCGTGTTCCCTGATTTTCCAGCATACAGGAAGACTCCTAATCCTTAGAGTAACAGCCACAGTGTTTTTAAAAGCCCACAGCATTGGCTTAATTTCATCCTCACACTGACCTATGAACAAATTCTTACTGCTTCTGAATCTCATGTTTGAAAATCCTGGGTGATAACACAGCCTCAAGTCACCAATGTTTTCTTACAGCCTTTACTTCCTTGGAAGGTTTTATTTTCTGGTACCCAGAAGGAAATCCTCTCTCTCATTGTGTGGAAACCAGGCAAGTTTTTAAAAATTCTTTTATCACAGAGAAAGTATCTCAGAGGGGAGTTATTGACTACACCACGGTAAACACAATGAGAGTGAAATGAAAGAGTTTGCTTTAGATTGATGGTAACAAAAGACAAGGCACCATCCCATAATTATCACAGGAGTAAAATGATGGATAGACGTGAATCTAAACAGCATATTATAATCTACTTGAAAAGAGAGATGCCAAGACACAATATTTGTTCTGCCTCTTTACGAGCTGACATAAAACTTGCTCTGAAAACTGCTTGACTAAGTAATTCAGCCAGATGTTCACCTCCTTTGCATGGAGGCAGAATTTGGAAAATATTACATTTTTCAAAATTGCTGATGGTAGGGATCTATCCCCCCCCCGCCGTAAAAACTGCTCCATGGGCTGGCTGTCAGCTGAGTGTTGACCAAATTTCTATTTTTCCTTCATGTTTTGGAGACTGAGAGGGGAGCCCTGGAGCCTGCTAGTCCACTTAGTGTTGTCTGCTGACAGCAGGGGAAGCTGTTCACTTCCAGCAAATACCCATGTAAAGCATCCATGTAGGAAAGGTGTTGCTATTTTAAGAGGAGAAGGCTCCTTTAAAAACAGATATTGCAGAGATGCTCAGTGCCCGCTATCAACTGTAAGAGATTAATTATTTTTGTTATGGTTTTGTTGACTTTGAAGCTTTTCATCTCCTCTTGTAGGGTCATTGATTATTGTCCCCCAGCCTAGTCCTGTCCCTGGCAGCACCAGGGAGGTGGTGCCTGGAGAAGGGGTGTCATGACAGGGTGAAGGTGTCACTCCTCTATAGAATATTCCCTTACAGCACAGGGATTGAACCAGATAAAGCCATTCTATTATCAACCAACCCTGGGGGATTTTCCTCCCTTAAATTTGCTTTTACCTTCAGAACTCACATAATTTCTGTATGCATAACAGCTCCTGTGATGGCAGGGGCATGCCTGGGGTGCACCAAAGTTAAGGAAAAATCTGTCTGCCAGAGACATTTAATGCCATAAAGCCCTAGTCTCAAGGGTCAGTTTCTAAAAGCAGTTAAGTCCTGGCAAGTGCAGGTAGATGCCAGTGACATTTTAGACACAAAGGTGCTTCATTCCCACTGGTTCCACCAGACAGACAGACTCTGAAAATCCTGTGGGGCATGTAATCACCTGAACAAAACCTGGTTCTTTTGCCAGCTGTTAACTGCACCATCTATATCATCCATACTGCAACCATCAGCAATAAATGCATCTAACTGTGCACTGAGCTCAGACATTGATTGTTAAGTTTTAGTCCTACACTGGTACCAAAGCACTTGGCTTTTACTTTTGCTGAAAGAGGAAATGGCAAGAAAAAGTGTAATTTACCTTCAGAATTTCCCTGTGTGAATCCCAGGAACAAGGTAAAACACAATATAGTCCAGAGAAAGCAGAACCCCCTAAAATGGGAAGAGAAGAAAAAAATAATGAGTTTCTACAACAGTAGTAACAAAACCAGTTCCATTGTTAAAGGTCTTCTCCTTGATCCCAAGTCTAGCAAAGGCAGTGGCACTGTCAGCATGACTCCAGGAAGTAGACTCAGGCTGGGACTTTATTTTTCTGCTTTAAAATCCTCCAAAGCCCACTGAACTTAGTGGAAAGGTTTCCCAATTGTATTAGGAACCCTGAACAAGGACCAGCCCAGTGTTTTGAGAGGCAGGGCCATCAGTGCCTTTGCTACTGCTACTCTTTGGCACTCACCCCACCTAGGACAGACCAGCAGAAATGCAGGAGGATGGAGAAATCATTCAAAGCTGGGAGGCCTAAAGCCCTGCCAGGAGAGCACGTGCAGGGCTCTGGGGACATGGGTAGGAAATGGGCTGACACAGTGCCCTGTCACCTCAGCAAACAAATCCTGAGTCCTAACGCTTTACCATGTGCTTAGCAATAAATATCCTAAACACACAAAATCCTGCATCGCTCTGTTTCTCGTTTTACACCCAGATGCAGAGGCAGGAGCAGCTTCTAACCACTCAGCATGCTGTGCTGAGGCACTGAGGACCTTCTCACAAGCCTGGTATGGCAGGAAAGTTTAGAAAGTGGGACATCCACAGACTTCCAACCCTGTGCTCTCACAGGGGCTTTGATGCCTGAGAGGGAATGTGACAAACTTCTCTGTTAGCTCAGCTTTAAGCCTTCAAGTGCCATTGAAAACAGCAGCTCAGGGAAAAACCTTTTACCAGAAGGGTAGCTAAAGCACCCCCTTTCCCCCATCAGCTTCCCTGATTTGTAGCCAACTAACAAACACGGGAAACTCCTTGGTCAGGCTCACTTGAAGTTGTCAGTGGAAAGTCTGAAGATTGAATTCCCTCATCTTCTAGAGAGGATATTTAACAGCTTCATCAGCAAAGGCTGCTGGAGGAACAGACAGAAATGTAAACTACAGAAAGTCCTCAGCCAGGAGACAGCAGTGTGGGACATCACAGGTTGTTCACCACTTCAGCCCAGTCAGTGTGAACACCGGGCTGTGCAAGTGCAGCTTGCTCGTCTCTCCACATCTGACACACAAATCAGATATCAAACAGGGTTAGAGACCACTCTCCTCCTGCCATCAAGCCTCAGCTTTGGCCCAAGAAAGCATCCTCTGAGACAATGTATTACCCTGGGCCAATCCTCACCCGGTGCAGGGGACCCTTTCCCACAGCTAAAACGAAGCCACAGTGATTTACATCAGTGGGGAAACCTGGCCTTGAATGTAAAAATCCGTCCAAGGAATCCAGCCACTAACTCGTATTTTAAGGCTTGAAGGGATAAAATACTGGAGCAGTCCCACATCAGCTGGGAAACAAGTGAGCTGAAGCAATCCATGTCCTCCTTTACTGTTTCCATCACGCTGACACTGGGCTGCACATTTCAGGAGCTCTGGGACTGCTTTAGTTTATGAAAGAACAGCTGGGAATAGCCCAGTTGTGGTGTTCTTTGGTCACGTCCTACAACCAACCATATCCTAACCAGGAAACCCTCACCACGCTCCAGAGAACTCCAGTTGGGGAGAGCTGATTCTTTTCTGACAACTTCATCCCTTGAGACACAACTGTCAGGCTGAAGACACTGCCAAGTCCAAGGAGAGCTGCTGTCCCAGAACCTTCAGGGAGTGGAGGAAGGGAAGCAGAACAGGATGATTCTTCATGGTCAACCCCGCAGTTTTTGGTGGTTTTCTTGCATGAAAGAGGCTAAAATCCACTTCCAAGACAACCTGAATTTCTGTGCTCACCTCCAAGAGAGTTTTAAGATGTGGACACAATTCCATGTGTGCATGGAGCAAAGATCTGACTGGGTATCATCAGCTGGGCTCGAGTGCCTGGTGAGAGCACAGCAAGACAGGGAAGGGGTCACCAGCAGCAGTCCCAGGCATGAAGAACCTGTGCTCTGGTGCAGGATCAGATTTGTACAACCACTGCTGCTCACAACACGCTGAACTGAAGTCCACTTTTGGTTTTTTTTGAGGGGTACCTTCACAAACCAAACTGTTGATTGACACAATGAGGAGAACAAGTCTTGGGGGAAAATCCAGCACGTAATTTCATTCCAGTGACACTCACAGGCTATAAAGGAGATGAATGCACGGTGTGGGATCCAGCTGGCCCCAGCCCTGCTCCTGGACCCCTCACACGGCCGACACCATAAGAGTTGAGAGCGGGGCCGGGTGCCAAAACACTGGAGAAAAACACTTTGGCAAAATTCACCAACTTAATGGAAAAAGCAAAAGCAGCTTCCAAATGGCAGCTGTGTGAGTGATGGGGCTGGTAATTATCCCAGGATTTTTAATGCAGACTTTTTTTCCCTTACAGCTCAGCAGCAACAGAGCTGCATAAGCAGCTTGAGTAGCAAGAGTAAAGAAGATTTTTCTCCTTATACAGAGCTATCAAACCCACCTTGCCTTTATCTCAGCTTCTTCCCATGAGCAGTGATTTCCAGTGAGACTCTATCAAGAGGTACCACTAAAGGCATTCATTTTTTTTTTATTCACAGGGTCTACAAATACCACAATGAGGATCCTGGAGCTGTTCAGGCTGAAGAAGAGAATGCTCAAGAGAGAACTTAGAACAGTTTGCAGTGCCTAAAGGGGCTCCAAGAGAGATGGAGAGGGACTTTGGACAAGGGCCTGGAGGGACAGGACAAAGAGGAAGGCTTTAAACAGAAGGTGGGCAGATTTAGAACTGATATTAGGAAGGAATTGTTCCCTGTGAGGGTGGGCAGGCCCTGGCACAGGGTGCCCAGAGAAGCTGTGGCTGCCCCATCCCTGGCAGTGTCCAAGGCCAGGCTGGATGGGGCTTGGAGCAGCCTGGGACAGTGGAAGGTGTCTCTGCCCATGGCAGGGGGTGCAATGAGATGAACTTTTAGGGTCCCTTCCAACCCAAAGCACTGCTGCAGTCCCTGGGTGTAGAGGTGCCCCACAGCACACATGATGTAAGCTTACATGAGCCCCAAAAGTTTTCCAGTGCAGACACAAACTCCCTTTACAGCAAACTGAAGTTACTGACTACAGATTAATTTTACTTCCCTACTTTTGGCAAACTCCTGTGGATCAGTCCATGGGAACTGACCAGTGCCAGAAGTCCAAGGTAAAGTACAACTGAGAGGGACAGAGAAGCACAAACACCCTTATTATTCCCTTCTAACCAGACAAGTGCTGGAAGAAAGCCCTACACTGAATTAAGGACATCAGTAACACAACAGCCTTCAGGGTAAACTTGGTCACAAATTATCCTCAAGAAAGTGCCAATTTGACAAAGCTGAGGCAACCTGTAAAATAATTGTGATCAACCAATTCCCCAGTATTTCTGGAATTGGTTTGGAACAATTTCAGCTTTTTTTAATTAAGAGGTTTGCCCTACCTTAAAATAAGAAGTCCAAATGATTTTGACATCTTGTTTGCTTAGATGATGGGTTGAAGCTGAAGGAAATGTTTCAAGGGCCCACAGCAGCATTTAATTTTTTATTTTGTTTTCTCCCTCATTTACAGTGGGGAAATGGCTTTGAAATTGCAAACATTACTGCAAGGTGGAAAAACAATTCCCCACCACTTTTCTCCATTCAGGTGTACTTTTTTCCTGTTCAAAAGACCACAAAGCCAGCTGGAGGCTGAAAATTGCTTTTCAAGAAAAGCAGATCTGCATTTCTAGCTGTAGATCAGACAGTGTATCTTAAAAAGGACAAAATACATGTGTGGCTTAAGATCCTTTGCACATGACTGGAAGTGATATTTTATAAGACTCCCAAGCAGTTTTGACAGACAACAGGAAGCAAACCACAACCTACAAACTGAGGCTTTAAACCATGCATCAATTCCATCCCAGTTTTTTGGGGTAGAAATCTTATTTTGTACCAATAATCTCCTCTGTGGAGCTTCTGGGGCTTCTGGAAGTGATGGTATTTCTCCACTCCCCCTCAATTTCTGGCAAGAGCAATGGAAACACACAACTATGTAGATGTCCCCATACTGACCCTGCTCATCCTTTGCTGGACCTCTCCTGCAGTATAAATGACATATTGACTTACACCTCCAGGCAAAGATTTTGTTCACAGGCACTGCTGCAAACTCCAGCATGATAAGGGAAGAGTTTCTAAAACAACTGAAATACTATTAGTTTTTAATCTCCATTCAGCATCTACATTTCTAAGGAAAAGTATTGAGCAGACAAACAGATATGGCCCATATAAATCCATTCTTAAGGGAATTTAAAAATACTAAGAAAACAGAGTGATCTAGAAAATGTCAATATTAAGTAAGGAAGAATGAAATCCTTATTCCTGGAAGTGTTCAAGGCCAGGTTAGATGGGGCTTAGATCAGCCTGGGCTAGTGGAAGGTGTCCCTGCCCATAGCAGTAGAGTTGGATCCATAAAGGCCTGATATCTGCTCATCTGGCACATTTAGCTCCTCTTAGGACTTCTCCAGGAGGGCCACCCTGACCTGCAGGGCACAGAAGGTGGGGATGAAGCACCAGCATGGCCAGGGTGACCTCCTGCAGACATGTCACACCTTGTCCTCTCAGGGGTTGAGGCTGGCATCTGCACACAGAGGGCTGAAGGGGGTTCCAAACCACTGGTCCTTCTCCTCCCGATTGAAACTAGAGCCTGTGTATTCACAAAGCTGTCCCAGAACTGAGCTCCTGCTGGTGACAACCTGCTTCCTCACCTGAGAGACAGCAGATGGATATGACTGGCACACACGCTCCCAGACAGCTCCCAGCAGCTCTCCACAGCAGGGGATCTTTCCTGGGAACCCATTCCTTGGCCTCCCCTCCACTGCCCATCCCAGTCTGTATGGGATATTGACTTTGCTGCTGTGTGAAGTGACAACACTCAGTGCTGGCCCTGGCCTTTGTGTTCTCCAGTAACTGGAGCCCTTGACAAACAGAAGTGCTAAGCATGATCTGTCATCTAACTCCTTTTTTGTCCTTCCAACAAACGCCTTTGCATTCCTTCATTTTGTGAATGGGGTTTGGCAGAGCCATATAGAATTCCCCACTGTTTCCATTTGCACTTCAGTAAGCATCCGTCATTTCTACTTATACCCCCAACAAATTGGGAAAGAAGGGGAACGAAAAAAACCCCCACAAACTCTGTGTCTGTCCCTGGGCAGAGATTTCCAACAACCGTCTCACCACAAACCTGGGCAACCTTCAGCCAGTAACAGAATCTCCATGAACAGAGATATTGAGCAGGGCAGATTTTAATCCCTCAATTTATTGCAGAAGGGGGATGAAGCTGGAGCTTTATTTTAATACAGCACATGCTTGGAGAGACACATTGAAATAGCAGGAGAGGGTGGACCTGGACACTGGACCTGGGCTGTGATGCTGTCTATCCCTCCTGGAACACATCTCCATGAGAAATTTCCTCCTCTCTATCCCCAAATATCCAGCACACACATCATTTGCCACTCTGTTGCTGAATTTGTTCAGCAGTGCAATAATTTGTCCCCAAACCACCTGCCCAGCTTGCAAGCAATCCTCTTTTCCTCTTTAGAAGGATCCATGCCTCCCTCCAGCCCTCTTAGGCCTTCCCAGGGGACAAAACACCTCAATGGTGCCAGGTGGATGCTGTAGCACCATGTGTGCAGCTTTCTCATCCAGCACACAGATGGGCCAGGCAGCCCCAGAGCAGCACTGTGCCAACACGCCAGGGCTGTGACAGCAGGCTGTCACCCACCAGTGCCCCCAGGAGCACTGAGCCTCCTCCAGGGCACCATGTGGCACTGGGGCTGCAAGGGGCCAAAGCAGCACAACCACAGCGGAACAGCACCGCTGCTACGGTCTGGACGTGTGCTCCACGTGCAGTGGAATGCAAACCCTCCCCTGTGTTTTGGGGAGCCTGTGCTCACCAGAAATGCATCAGCAGAAATGACCAAGAGGAGCGCATTAAGCTTGATGAGCCTGTAAAACTTTGTGTTCTTCTGGTTTTACAAACTTTGGCAGCTGAAGTCTTCAAGCGTACTCAAGTGCTGCTCCTTCCCTGGGGAGTCAGCCCTCCCACCACTCCCACCCACACATCTCCTGTAAGTCCAGCAGCTCCCCAACCACCAGCCCTGCTCCAGAAGATGCTGTAGGAGTGCTTGGGACCCCCAGCAAGACACGAGGGACCCCCATTGCCACACAGGAATGCATCAGATCATTCCCATCACAAGCTGTCTTCAGGCAGCACAGCCCTCACCCACCCCAAGAGTGGCCTGGTGAGCCCAGGGACATGCCAGCTCTGGGCTCAGAGCACCCTCTCCAAGACCAGTGGCCTCAACGGGACCATCGAGCTGTGGGGATGATGGGATGCACAGCGCTCTGCCAAGCAAATCAAAACCCAGCACCAAAAAAAAAAAAATCCCTTCGGGAGATGATGCGAAGGGTAACAAGCGACCTCTGCTGAGGAGGGACCGGAGCAGCACATGGGAGGGGGACAGGCCAGGGAAGATCCTGGAACAAAAGGCTCTCGTTCCGAGGCACCAGGACAACCCAAAGCCAGATTTGCCATGGCACTGCCAGGCTCAAAGCCCGTGCAGCCGTGCTGTGGTGGCCTGGGACACCGCGCCGCAGAACCAGGCACGCATCTCCGGCAGGCCAGAAGCCACGCTGCCTTCTCCTGGGTCCCTCCTTCCTAAACCTATCCTCACATGGATCCGATTTGTCCCTCAGGCAGGACCTAGGACCTGAGCAGGATCTCCCTGTCCTCATCGGTAGCGTGATCACGGTCCGCCCCTCGGCCGGGCTGAGCAGCTGGTGCTCTGTCAGTGCCCGCGCCTGGTGCCAAGAGCCTCTCCAGCCGCGGAGCCCATCCCCTCGCTGGGACACGCTGCTCGTGCTTTCAAAGGAACCTTTATCTGTCTGTTCCCCTTTGGACTTCTCCCTTTCTGATGCTAGCCACCCTTGCACGCTCCCAGGCGGTTCTCCCAGACGATATCCAGCAGTAAAAAGGTGTATCAGGGAGATGCTGCAGTTACCAGCATCTCTAGACACGCCACAGCCACATCTACGCAAAAAACAACCTCCAAACAGACAAAAACCCCACACCAGAACAACCCTAAAGCACTGAGATTCAGTCCTTGTGAGTATATAAACACGCAGAAAACTTGTCAAGGAGAGCAGCTGCAGCCCCTGGGAAGGGGTTCTGGGCTCTCCGTGTAACTCCACACACAGACCGAGCCTCCAAAGGGAACGGCACATTCATCCACCTCTAGGAAAGGGGCGGGAACAGGATGACCCCGGGGCTGGAGGAGGGCAGCCCCCAAATCCCCGAGCCCCGTTCCCCCTTCTCTCCCCATCTCCCAGCCCAGCCGAGCAGAGGGATCCTGTACACAACTTTTTCAAACTGCCAGGCAGAAGAATCCCAGCCTTTCCAAGGGAGTGTCGGTAAATCATCAGTACATCCGACAACGCAGCCAGAGGGATTAACCCTTTGCGGGTCCCCCGGAAAATAATAATAACAACAACAACAACGCGTTTAACAATGAAAATAGTAAAAGCTGGTCCCAGCTGTAGGAGAAGGGGGACGGGCAGGGTGTGTGCCGGGATTTTTTCATACACACACGGACGGAGAGGAAGCAGCATTTTGTGTGTGCCGAGCACATGAAGAGCTGCCACCGCGCACCTCCGCCGTGCCCCAGCCCTCGGGGCTCTCCCACCTCCCGCAGGCAGACCCCGGTTCCCGTGTCCCGGCAGACAGGGGGAGGAGCAGCAGCCCCCTGCTCCCCCGAGGGGCTGGGACCCCCGTGCCCGGGCAGGGCGAGGGCTGCGAGGCACAGCGGATCGCCCGTTCCCGCATCTGCCCGGGGGCCACACCGGCGCCCACCTCCCGGAGCAGCTCCCGGGGCTGGGAGCCCCTTTCCCGGTGCGTGGGAATTGGGGATGCGGGAGGGGGGGGCTCCTCCTGGCAGCCCCGGCGCCGATCCCCCGCTCCCGCAGCCCCGTTTCCCCCTCTCCCGCTCCGCAGCGTGGCCTCCCTGCTCCCAGCCCATTCCGCTCTCCAGAGCAGGAGTTTTCACATCATCCCCTGGCAGAGGAATGTCTTCCCCCACGCCGTTCCCAAATCCCGGGATCCCGCAGCTCCCCGGCACCCCCAGCCCGCCCGGGATGCCGCTCCCCAGCGCCGGGGAAGCGGAGTTTGTACTCACCCCCTGCCTGCCGCTGTAGCTCTGAGTCTGGAGACCGGCTCTGATTCCGGCTCCATCACGTTTAGTGCATTGTCTCTTTCGGGCAATTTTTGCAGCAATCCATCAGAAATCGGGGGACAAGCCGGTTTGTGGGTACATCCTTTCCAGGAGCTCGGCTCTCTGCCTCGCTAAGGGGCTCAGCTGTGTCACAGACACCCCTGGCCCGGACGGCTCACTCCTTCCTCCTTCTCTTCTGGGTCCTTTTGCTTACACAGATCTTTTAATCCCATTTAACTCCCTCTCGGCAGACTGCAATTACCTTGGAAAAAGGAGAGAGAACACAAAGTACACTCTAGGAAGCCAGGCTGGCCCATGGTCGCTGGATTTCTTGCCTCTTTTTTTTCCTCTCCTTATAAATAGTGCAATTTCTGTGATCTCTGATTCCCAAAGTCCTTGATTTCAAGTGCTTTTTCTTAGCTGTTACTTTTTTTGTTGTTGGTTGGTTGTTGGTTGTAATTATTATTTTTATTTGCAATGCAGATGTGCCTCCCACCCCCCAAGGATCTCTCCTCTGGACTTAGAGAGAAGAGGAAAAGGCAGATTTTGAGAAATGAAAATTATTTAAGGATGTCCTTACTGCCTCTCTCTGCTGCCCTCCTCTGTAATAGCGAAGCATTTACGAGAAATTATACAAAATAAATAAATAATTTGGAGGGGAAAAAAAAAAAGGAAACAAAAAAGAAAAAAAAAGAAACTCTTTTGGCCAGAAGAAGTGCAGGGAAAGATTTGAAGACCCTGTCCAGGCTCCAGGGAGGGAAGCACAGGCCCTTCTTTGGGGAGGCTGATGATGGGAATTGTAGCCCCCTGCACTCACCTGTCCAGGGCCATGAGCCCCAAACCGGCCTCCACCCACCTTATCAAGTACCTGCCATGGCTTTTCCCTTGGGATCAGCGCCTGGTGCAGGCAGAGGGGAGCCTGTGGATGGGACTCAGGCTTGGAGGAGAAAAGCCCCCCATGCCCCTGCTCCCCTCCTTGCCCCGCTCTGCTGCCCCGGGGCATCCCCAGAGCCCCTCTCCTCCCAGCACCAAGGGATGGAATCTACATCCCGGAGGGCAGCGAGAGGGGAATGACTTTTCCTATGCAAGGTCCATCAGAACACGTTGGATTCCAAGGCCGCTTGTCCAGCTCTGTCAGGAGAGGGGACTTCCACATGCAGATAAAACCTTCATCCCTGTTTCCCCTCCTCTTCCAAAGCCCCACCCAGCCAACCGTGCACCCCCAGGGTGACCGGCAGAGCCCTCTTGTCCGCAGCAGGACACAGCAAACCCCTGAGCTCCATGGAATTCCCTCAGCAGGTGAGGGCAGCCCACGGCTCCGAGCAGTCCCAGCTCCTCCCTGCACCCCTGGGTGGCCCTGCCCTGCTCCCTCCCCCTCTCAGCACCTCTGCCTCGGGCACGAGAGGCTGTGCAGCATCTCCCCGCAGCCCTACGGCCCTGGGCATTCATTTGTCCCAGCAGCTCACGGCAATTGCTACGTCTTAAAAAATTATAATAGTAAAAAAGCAATTTAAAAAAAAAGGGAAAAAAGAAAACTCGGACAAACCCCAAAGCCCCTTTCTCCTTCCTTCCTTCCCCTTCAAGGTGTCTCCTGCGCCGGGAGCCCGGGAGAGGCGGCCGGGGTGAGGGGCCCGGAGCCAGCCGGGGCCGGGGCTCTCTGGGGTCCCCCCAAATTCAGCAGATAATCCTTCCCCGGGGCTAGCGCGGGCACGTCCCCCTCGGGCCGTCGCTCCACTCGCGGGTCATGGATGCTGCAGGGATCCGGGAGAGAAGCGCGGTGGGGAGCGGGCGCTGGGAGGGACATGGATGTGAAAGAGGTGGCAGCTCTAAGGCTGCCCTTGTCCTTTTAAATAGCTGCAGCCCGGGGACTCCGGGCTGGCGGGGGTGCCCCAGGTATCCGGTTTCAGCAAACAGCAGCTAATGAGCAGAGATCCAGCCTCCGAGGGGCAGGATCAGCGCTGCCGGCGGGCAGGGGGGCACCCCGGGCACCCCACCAGGAGAGGAGGGGGCTGCTGCAGGGAGGGGGGGCTGCGGCTCGGGGGCTGCGTGGTCACTGGCAGGGCAAGGGGACGGGG
>VZRO01002997.1:323097-371535 GCA_013397915.1 Daphoenositta chrysoptera
GGGATCCCCGAGCCGCGGCACAGCGCCCCCTGCAGGCACGGGGAGCCAGCGCAGCCGCCCCGCCCGGCCGGGAGCCAGCAGCGCCCCTGGCGGCCGCCAGCGGAACTGCAGCGAGGGGAAAGCGCCCGCGGCGAGAGAGGCAGCGCTGGGCTCTGCTGCTCTTCGCTGCTGCTGCTGCTGGCTTGGCTTGGGATATATATACATATATTAGTAAAGAACTGTCATTCCTATTCCTCATATCTCTGCCTGAAAGCCCCTTGATTTCGAAATTATAATAATTCAGAGGGAAGGGGGTTGCATTTTCCATTCCAAGGGAGGCTCCCGCCTTCCTTAGCAGACACCTGTCTTTCAAACCAAGACAGACCTCATCCTTGCCCTTTGCACATTCCTCCCTCCCTGTTCCAAATTAGGGAGTTTCTGCTCACTCAGCAGAAATTAGACTGGTTTGCTTACAAAAAAAAATAGGCAATTATGAACCTCTAGTTTTGCTTCTTGTGTGCCAGGTGAGAACAAGAGTAGAAAGCAGAGAGGTAGAGTTGGAGAGGCACAGGAGTTTCCAGGCATCCGGCTTCCACTGCTAGCAAAGGTCTCACTGGCAAGCACCAGGAGTTCTTCTCTGCACAGCACCTTTTCCTGTTCCTGTAGCAGTCTGAGAGCAGCAGGCTCCCTTCTGTCTGTGCCTGCGAGAAAGAGGAGGGGCACATGGAAGCCCTCTGCAAGGCTCCTGTCCCTGCCTCCTGCTCCCTGACCCCTGGGGATGCTGGAGCACCCATCAGGCTTTTTCTGATCCAAGAGGGAAAAAGCTCTTTCCATTCTTGGTGCAGAGGAGGAAAGAACTTCTTGTGCTGCCAACGTTGCTCTCCAATACAACTCCTCTGTGGTGTGTGGAGTATCCATAGCTTCAGTTTTAAGGATATATAGGGGGGTTTTACCCTAATGAAAATGAGGAAGCAGCACAGTCCAAGGAGAAAGAAGAGTGGAGAAAGCCGGGATCTCATCCAACTTTCCATTTTAGAAAAGCAAAACCATATTTCTCCTTGAAGGGCACAGAGGGATAAAGGTGTTTGTGAACTTTGAGATTTAATCAGCAATTTTGAAAATAACCAGAAAAATAAAGACAAATAACTCAATCCACAGGAAAGTACCAGCTTGCTCAGGGATATTTTGAAGTACTTAAGCAACTGTAAAAACTCTGTAGAGTTCTAGGTTTCTCACTAGAAAGCTTCACTCTTATCCCAGAAATCTAATTCCATCCTTAAACTGCAAAAATATGAACCTGTCTTTAATTATAAAGGACTGTCTCTTGTTAGCAGTTGGTCCTAAACTAGTCATGAACTAGAAAGGATTAAAACATTGTCTGGAGAAAAAACAAAACAAAAAAAACCCAAAAAAACCAAAAAGGGCGGAAAATTACATCAAAGGATTATTTCATGGTCCTATCTTAATAATTCATTACTTTAGCAGACTTCAGTTAAATCTTCACACAAAGGGAAGTTTTTCAGGATTTCTCCTCTATTTCCTATGAAAGGGAATTGGAAATGCTTGCACTCTGCCAAGACCTGATTTTCTGCCTTTTCTCCCATCTGCAGCCACTCCCCACCAGGACAGAGGCAGCCTGTGCTCTGCTGGGGGACACAGGGACATCCAGAGGGACACGAAGGCTCTCAGGTCCTCATGGATAATTAAGCTTTAACCATGGGTGCCCCCTTGTGCCTTGGTGAGTAATTCAGCACAATCATGGGAGTCAAACAGAACCATGGAATGGTTTGGGTTAGAATGGACCTTAAAGTTCATCTCATTTCCCCTTCAGAGGGAAAATGGAATACCCTTGGACTTAATGACCAAGGCCAGGTCAGACAGGGCTTGGAGCACCCTGGTCTAGTGGAAGCTGTCCCTGCCCATGCCAGGGGGTTTGGAACTGGATGAGTTTTAAGGTCCCCCCAGCCCAAAGCATTCCACAGTTCCGTGATCCAGCTGCACCATGACTGATGCACACATCGGGGTGAAGATGAGCCGTGTCCACCCCCAGCCAGTGGCAGGACTACACGAAGGCTGTGCCTTTCTACCTCTCTCTCAGCAGCATCATTCAAGCTCTCTGGCATTTTGGCACAACTAAAGATGGATTTTTCCGCTTCCACCACTTGGCAGCTGATGGCTGGGGGCTGTTTGTCTCTCTTCTGCTGTTTGAACTGCAGAAGGGCAGTCCTATCGCTCCTAATCTGCGCTGCTCTGACTCTCACAGCAGAGAGGGGCAGAGTCACTCTGTGTCTCTGAATCCAACAACAGTCACTTCACTGCTGAGCCTCAATCAGTACTTTAATGGGCCTAATTTTCCAGCTTTTGATCAAAATGCTTTTAGAGCAGCACATCTTCAGATACTGCCTCTGGCATTCCAAAATAAGCAGGAAGAACAAGATAACCTTTGTGAGGCTTCTCTCCCTACAATCTATAGCTGAATCTACACAAGCTCATTTTAGTTTCTCCTTAGCCCAGTCTGGTACATGAGAGTTGAGCAGAGCTGGATGTGAAATGGCTCCCAACTTCTCAATTTGCTTATTATCTTTTTGGGAAGGCATAGCAGTTTCTTCATCTTTGAAAACATGAATGCATATTTTGTCTCTGGAACCCCCCATACCCCCTCAGCATGCAGATTCAACATTTGAAGTCCAAGTTAAATTTAGTTGTGAACAATTACACAAGTGAAAGGGTCTGGCTTTGGGACTTCAGTGAAGGCACCAAAAATATAGAAACACTCCAAACCCCCCAAAACTATTCTCCTGATGTTTGAATCCCTCTGCACAGACAAGTCAGGGAAACAGTGTCAGGAAATTTTAGGTTGTTTTTAGAATTCATTCAATATTAACCAAACAGGCTTCTTTTAAGCCATTGCTAAAAAATTAGTACTTTTTCAAGAGTCACCTACAGAGGTTAACTCTGTTGAATATTAAAATGTAGTTATTTCTCTCTCATTGCCAAAGTTCCTGCATGTTTATGTGGTTTTGGCTGCTTTAGGACTTGGCAGAACCATACCACGCTTCATTGCTTTGGTGCAAAAGGTGCAACAAGAAGTTTTGGGAAACTAGTTCCAAGATCCTTTCAGTCAATACCAGCATCCTACAGGATAAACTTCTTCCCCTTCAGAAACGTGGAAATGCCAATGGCAAAGATTCCCAGTGGTTTGCAGCAGGTTTGTGGCACAGTCAGGCTGTTCTTGTAGGCAACACCAGTGCTGAGAACAGACAATACTCAGGGTACCATAAAGGCCCAAGTACTTCATGTTGAACCAAAACCTTCTGATCAATTTTCAAAGTTTGTTTCAGAAAAAATCTAAAATGAAAGAAAGGTAACTCATCAGCATGCAAAGGCTGGGGAAAATGTCCTGGGTTTGTGTCCTGGGGTGACTGTGTGATACTGTGTTCCCTACTGTATTCCCTATTGTCTGCCCTGTTCCAGACATGAATCCTGTGCCTTTCTGAACCTTTAAAAAGCAGGGGGGAGCTGGTGGAATTCTTCTGTCAGTTTGTGTTCAAAGCAGAGATAGCTCACTGGCTTCTTCTGCTGGGCTTCTGCAGCAGGGAAGAGAGATACATTCCTTTGCTTTTTAGCTAGCTTCTTGTTCATTCAAGGAGTTTCCTGGGACTTGGGCTTCTTCATCTCCTGTGGACTGTTCAGCAACACCAGAACATCACCAGGAGCCTCACACCATGGCCCAGAGGGGCCCACGCTGAACCCCAGCTCTGGAAAGGAGACAGCCACACCCACAAAGGACTTTGAAAATATTCCCAGGTCTTCTCCACAGCGAGAGGTTTTATTACTTAACATTATTCATTCTTTTTTTCCATGCCTGCATGCACTTTGCTTGTTAAATAAATAGGGGTTTTTTTCACTTTCTTCCGAGGAATTTCTTTCCTAACCTGGTGGGGGAGGGGCGGCTGAAACCTTCCTTTTATCAGAGGACGTTTTCCTCCAAATTTGGTTCAAACCAAGACAGTTTGCTTCAGCTTTGTCTTCTCCAGCTAAAAAGCACTTAGAGTTGGGCACAATTCACAAATACCTTTGGTTGACCTAAAGTGAAAAACTTTTAGTATATAAATAATTCATCTAGAAGTCCTTGCCCAGTTCTGAAATTACACATCTCCAGAGTTATTTTTCACAGTGCAGGTGGACAAGCAGCAAAGAAACAGCACCTGTGGGGGGTTATTTATTTCCTACACACAAGACTCTGGACCTGCATCAGCAGCAGTATCATTTCCCTGGTGCTTTGGCTTCAGGTTAGGGTCAATTCCTGAGGCAAAGCTGATGCCTGAAGCACCAAGATTTCACATTTATTCGCATCTCTCTTGTTTGGTGAGGACATGAAAGCCATTGAATAAATCCACATCACGGGTTCCCCTTCCACAAAGGAGCAAACCATGTTCTGATATTTTCTCTTACTCCCCAGAAGAGCAACATCAGCTCAGGGGACTGGGGCATCAAAGGGGTGACAGCATTGTTCATGCATTAACAATTGAGTACTTTGAAGCAATTTTGGAGATGTACACATGGATTTCTGGTCCTTATTAAAATTAATGAAAGGTTTGTATTCAAATGCCGATGCTGCCTCAGAAACCTCACTCATTATGGTTCAGAAGTTGCCTCTGTAATATAAAACCTCCCAGGATGATTTACAGAGTTGTACCTAAGTTAGTTATATTTCAAGTCACAATTATTATCTAAGGTTAAATTGCGTATTGGGGTGAAAGAAGGGGAAGAAAAGGCTTCAGGACAGACAGATGGAGCAGAGTCACTAAAGGGGAGGGCAGTATTTTAGGGGCTGAGGCATCAATAGGACATGGGCTTAAGAAAGTGAAGAGCACAAAACCAGCTGGACTGAGCACAGCAGAGACAGCAGGGACTCCTCAGATCCCAGTGCTCAGATTTTGTTCTAAAGTTCGCAGAGCCAAAAAAGAAAAGAAGCAGCAGCAGAAGTAGTGCAGCCAGCCGCTCTCACACTCAGGCGCAGAAAGTGCATCTCCAAAGACTTCTATTAACCTCATATTTTACACACACACAAGCCCCAATTCCTCCCCCTCACATGATCGTATTTTCACAGTAATCCTTTCTCTGACTCTGTTGCAAAAAGCTTCTGCTTCACACCACGCTCCTGCTCCCAGCAGAGTGGAACGGGAGTGAAATGAATCCTGAGCAGAGTCAGGCTCCAAAGATTGCCATTACCTAATCCTGTACCATTACACAAATGTATTTGTTAGGAATATTCCAAGGTTTTGGGAAAAGGCTTACAACAGCTTGCAGTGTTCCCGTGCCCACCACGAACACTGCCTTTATCCATGGTGTAACCACGTTTGCACTCCTACATGGAAAAGACAGGGAATTACAGCGAACCTCAGAAATGTTGAGGAAAGATTCCTTCAAACTCTGAAAAGACTGGCTTATTATGTTATTACAATTCCCTGGAAATTGCTACGTAGTCATCACTAGTGCATAAAATTTCATCAGAAGCCTCTGAAACATTCCTGCATATGGATTCCAGGAGAAGCTTAAAAAAGCCTCATATGCACAGAGGATCACAGGAAACCTCTTGCCCATCTCCAGCATCAGAGTGTGCATCTGGCAACACAGAACTTTTTGATTGCAGCCACCCACTAAATGGATTTTTGATTAGCCACGTTGTTTAAACCAACCACAAACCTTTACAGCAAACCCTGGGCTGCCAGGCAAAGGGTCAGTCCCAAGGCTCAGCCCAGCTTCACAAAATTCTTCCACTGGTTCTGGGCTGAAGTTCAAGTGAACCTCTCGATGGGGAGATGGGTTTCAGTTTGAAATTGGCAACCCTGCCTGATTTTATCAAAAGTCTCATGATGTTGGCATATTGCTTAAAACCCCAGGTCTTGGAATCTTGTGCAAAAAATTTGACTTCTGCTTAAAAACCCCAGAACCTCTCTTCCATATAAGTGTCCTGCAGACCTGAGTTCTACAGAGTTCTCCTTCAGAAGCCAGAGGAAAGAATGATACATGACGTAGCATTTAAGTGTCCTTGGTTTTGGGAAATGTATTGATGACTCCATTTAAACATCTGCTATTAACAGTGTGTTTCTGGAATCATCACACGGAAATTTTCTTTCAAAACCTTGACTTTAACTTGTTTGCTTTGAAATTCTGGATATATTAATGCAAAGGAAAATGCAAAAGAAGAGAAGGGGAAATGAAACAGCGGCAAACATTCAAATATTTTTTAAAGCAGAATGAACTGCTTCCTCTCTAAAACACACTGCTGCACTTATTTTGCTGTGGGTTGAGATATTCCTGACTGACCTACAGCCTCTAGAATGTGATAAGTTGAGCAGGACCTTGAAGTAAATCATCTAAAGTCCTAGTCAATGATCTGCTTTAAAGCTGCAGACTGACTCCAAATAATCCCAGAAGATCTGCACCAGCCATCATACCTGAAGCCAATTTATGAACAGTGACTATAATTTAGGGCCCAACAGAGTTGTACCTGTGATCTCTCTCTGGCTTCCCTAATAGCATTTACTTTCCAGCACTGGTTTTATCTTTCCCTTTTCATCCTTCCCCGTCATCCCCTCCCTCCTCACACAGTGCCTCTTTCATCTGCTCTCAATAGGTGCTGCTCTACGTAATTAATTGAGGACTTAACAAGTCCACTTTCTAATTAAAGTAAATAAGCCTGTACTTGGAACAGTGGCTCAGTGTTACCCAGCCCTCCTTCCTCAGGAACAGGATATTATGGGCTCCACCTCCTCAGAGGCAAATTAATGTATTAAACTAATAGAGCAGAAGAAAAAAAAAAATCTTTTAAAGCATCATTTAGAAAAATTATTCTAAAACAAAGCAATATCCAGCCTTGAGTCTCTGCACTCAATGAGATCGATACTGTTTGGCAGAGAATCAGACTTTAGGAAGAAGGAAAACAAAAAGCCATATATCTAATTTTCAAACCCAAACTCCCACATGGTGCTTCCAGTGCTCCTGGATGGATTGGGAGGAAGCTGGAGGAAGAGGCTGGGGAAGAGAAGCACAGTGAGGTATTTCTGTTACCTCCTGTGGTGCCTAAATGAGTAAATCTGTCCCAAAATAACACCCAATATTAAGACTTCCCTCCTTCTTTAGGGTTGCTTCTGTGCCATGAATCCAAGAAGAAAATTTAGAGGGGTTGTTTGGAAAATTCCCATCTGTCCTCACTCTTGATCTGTATCTGAAATTTTATGTGGGTCTCAACCTCTGTTGTTAAACTCGTGATGATATCCTTAATGTACAAATGACTCAAAACAGATGCATGTAAAAGAAAACTGGTTATTAATCCCACCACTTCCACTGGGTTAAGCAAGGACATTCACTGTCTGTTTTATGGAATAGATCAGACTGTGTAAGCATTTGCAAAAGCTGTGCTCAGCTGAAGGAGAAAGTCTGAAGCAAGAGAGAACAGAGAGGCCAAATACAGCAGGCAATGCTCTGTCAGGGAGGAAAACTACTTTTTCTTATCCCTCCCTCCAGTGTAACCAGTTAAACACAGCAACAGGAGTTTGGGGATGGTGGTGGCACCCACTTGAAGGCTCCACCTGCAATGGGAACAGCACCATTTGCAATTCCAGCCTGTGAAAACCCAGGCAAAAGCTGGATTTCCAAAACAAATCAAGTTAGACACCACCTTCTCCTACTACTGAAGAACTTTCTGTAGCAGTAAGGATGAAACAAAAATCCCGAGGATTTCACATTATTCTATAAATGGTCAAAAGTGTTTCCAAATCAGCATTTGAATTTTTGTCAGTTTATTTCCACAGATGGGCTGGGAGCAAAACTGTGTTAGTTTAGGCCTTAAGTACCTGAAGCTCATTAAGTCAAAGGAAAGCTTTGTGTCTTTCCTTGGATCTTGGATGAGCCTACAGGTTTCAATAGCCTGGACAGGAAGAACTAATAGGAAAGAGGGAATAGAGGTGTATGGAGCAATGAGAAGTGTGAAAAGAACTACATTTTGCATGAAATTATTCTCTGCTTCTTGTAAGCTCCTGGCTTTGAGTAGTTAGTCCAGAAATAAAGATTTGTTTGTGTTCTTCACAGTGTCTCCCTGTTGTGGAAACCAGACAGAAAGCCAAACAAAATTGTGCTCTTCTCACTGCATTTCCTTCAGCCATAAACACCTTCATTTATGTATATTTAAATTAAAAACAAACAAACAAACAAAAAAAGCCAGTAAAGTGCAGTTTAAGTCTTATTTAGCTATATGCAAAAATCAGCCGGAGCCCAGGCAGAACAGTTGGGCAGATCCTGGCTTCAAACTCTAGTCTTTAATATTAATTTAATCTCAAAATTGTTGTGTGTTTTAGTTTTGCAAAAAAGTAGGAAAAAGAGATGCCTCAAAAATTGGAGTTTGGATCACACAGCTGTCAGAGCTGATTTGTCTGCCAGCCAGAGCCCTTGGTATAACTCTTTCCCCCATATGCCACATGGCCTCGGCATTGTTATCAACAGTTAGCAGCACAGATGTGTCCAATAAAATAAACACTATTTGTTTAATATTATTTTTAAGAAATCAGCAATTAGTTTCTCTGCCTGAGACTCTCGGTCACACTCAGTTTTCCAGAGGGAAGCTGCTGTTTTTCAGCAGGTCTAAAGCCTCAAGTTACCCCTTCCAATTAAAAATCTACTTTCCTTTCCTAGAATTAAACCAATGGAGGAACAATAACTCTACTCCAGCCTGACATCCTGAGCCGTGGGAGGGAATGAGGGGTGTAGGAAGGATGGAGCAGCTGAGCAGGGAGTAGAGTTACACTCAGAGTAGTGACCAGCAGCTCCACAGACCCACAGCCCTGTGTTATTGTGTTAGCACTGGAAGCATGACATGAAAAGCATCATTTTAGCTGCATTATGTTATTAATTTGGCTAAAAGCCATTGCCTTCTCCAGATTGTATTAAAATAACCATTTCCTACTGAAATAGCTTCTTTTCTGCCCAGCCAAATAATAAAAGCACTTGGGTTTGGGGATGTGTAGGAGAAAAGGGCCCCTAGGTTTTTTCCAGCTTTTAGGCCTGTGGAAACTTAAGAGAACACACACACAAAAAGTGAGGAAAGTCCAAAGGGCCGCAGGGTTTGGTGCTTGTTTTTGTTCCTCCCTGCCAAGGCAGCAGCAGTTGCCTGTTCTTTCCTTCGTGCCTGGCACTGGCAGGCCCAGCCTCAGCTCTTGGTACCACCACAGGCCCTTGGCACCCACTTGCAGCTCTGCTGTCCCGAGCTGATCCTTTTATTCCATGGCACTCACCTCAGATGGATTTCAGCTGGCTTGGTGGCCTTGCTATTAAAATAAAAACCAGGATGAATCACCTCCAGTTTATACATGGAGAGAGTCACAAGCTTGCTGCTCCTGTTAGCCACTGTTTGTCCCACATGCCAAAATATCCACCCTTTTCTGGGCGTTTCAGCCACTAAAAAACCC
Source organism: Daphoenositta chrysoptera (assembly GCA_013397915.1). Lineage (NCBI taxonomy): Eukaryota > Metazoa > Chordata > Aves > Passeriformes > Daphoenositta > Daphoenositta chrysoptera. Next base: position 332,547 of record VZRO01002997.1, read on the forward strand.
TCTTCTTCAACAGGGTAGGTGTTGTCAAAGTTTATTTTAGCCCTTAAAGAAAATAATCCTGACTTCTCCCTGTTGACTTGCTCCTGAGAGTGGCCTCCTCACACTAATTTTATTATTCATTTCCAAGTTCTGTTTCTTTGGAAGTCTTTTCTGTTCATTTGATGCTGAAGCAAAAATCCTTGGGTCATTTTTATTCTGTAAACACCAATATTTACTCTTGCAGTGATCTAAAGAATAAGGATGCTTTTTAGTGAAAAGAAGGTCAGGAAAGGATAGGAACTTGAGATAGACTTCAGATTGTGCTATCTAAGACCTCCTCACCAAACCCAGCAGAACAGGAGCCTCATTTTGTTATTTATATTTAAAGCCTGTCAAACTCTTTGTGGAAGCCTGATCCTGTTCTCCAGGCAGTTATTCCTGCTGCCACTGAAGTAGAGTTTTGTGATCATATGGAAATATGACAGAGGTCTCACTCAATCCCCCCAAGAGTTTTGCTGTCAAAGTCAGAATTTTCCTGCAAATCCCTCAGTAGCAGAAATACAGATTTGTTCTGCTAACAGTGAGGCTTGAGCTGGTAGAAGAAAAGAGGATTATCATTAACATGTCAACAAAGCCACTGCATTAAACTGTGACACCTGGCCAGGACCCAGCAAAGGTGAAAAGGTACCAGAATAGGTAGAATAGAGAGAATATGTGAAAGAAATGCTGTGAGCTCGATGCAGGTGACATTCACAGGATCCTTTCCACCACATTAAACTGCTATTGATGCAACTTAAGTGCCAGATCCAGTGCACAGACTAACCAGAGCTTGATAGCATCAATACAGGTGTGAAAATCAGATGTACCCCTGGCAAAATGCAGTCAGAGGGAGCAGGGTGCAGCCCCTCAGTGAAACTCAACGTGCAGTTGAACTGTGCAACCCAATAAACCTCGATATCTTGGAATGCAATTGGAAAAATCTGTCCACGGGTGTTCAATAAAAAAGGCACCATCACAAAAAAACCCCTAGGCTGAAGTCACTGGAAAAAACCCAAACATGTAGGAAAAGTCTGTAGTGGTTGTTACCCTCTTGCCTGGCTGCTCTCGCTGGGGACAGGGCCATGGGACTGGACAGATTCACACTGTGAGTGCTCCTTCATCCTCAGGGTCCTTCACCCAGGGACAGGCACTGCCTTCACTCCAAATTAGCATTGCTGATTTTTCTAAACAAGATGAAGGTCAATACCCAGCTTTGTGCTCCTGCCACTTGAGTTTGAAACCAGGACTTTGCTGCACGGGGAGTGCAAAGCGCAGGGGCAACCGAGAGGGAGCAGTGCCAGGTAAGAGCAGAATCGTCATAAACAGGGCATTTGCACATCATCTGTGAAAGCTTTCTGGACAGGGACCATGCTGCTGGCACAGGGGTGTCTGGCACCTCCCGGGCACTGCCCTGATGTCCAGCTACAGGACATGTGTGTGCTTTTGATTGTAAACATACAAGTCTAGAAGTGATCTTTTTTTTTTCCACCAGCCCGCACTTGTTTGCTTCTTGTCCAAGCTAACAAAATCTATCCCCAAAGAGTGAAAAAAATAAACCTCTTTTCATGTAATGTGAACACACAGACAAACCCCAAAGCCTTGAACAGGGCTTGTAGAGAGTCCAAGGAAGCCACAGGTACACGATGCAAAGGAGACATGAGTGTCACATTGTCAAATGTCCCATTTGGCACCTGAGGAAAGTGAACCTCAGCTCTGCTGGAGCACCAGGGGTGGGTGGCTGATGCAGATTAGGAAACAGATTACTGTCCCCAGGAAGAAAACAAGGCAGTGAAGGAACAAACTCATTGAGCTGTGATCCTCCTGGATCACAAAACACGTCACTAAATCCTGGGCAAGGAGATTGGGCACCTCTGTGCTCCCTTTGGGGGACCCATTTTCTCCCAAGAATAAGCAAAAGGCTTCTCACATTGATTCTCCTGTCCCCAGAGTAAAGACTTACACACATCAGGGATTTTAGGGATGAAAAAGGCCTGTTACAAATGCCAAGCTGCTGTCTCTGGCTGCCTTGACATCCCTTCCTCCCTAAGTGTGCTCTTTCCAACCAGTTTACCTGGCTGGTACAAGCTCTTTTCTTCCAATACCACAACAAGCAACCTTGGGACACTCAAGGAAATGAAGGATATGAACCAAAACTATTAAACAGCATTTTTAAGGCAGCAAATGAGCCAGCACAGCCTCCTCCCATGAGGTAGAAAAAGGGAAAGGGTTTGAATTCAAGGTCTTGCAAAAAGATGTGAGCCCATCAACTGATGGAGGACTTTTGGATGTGTTTCACCACTTTATCGTGGCACATCAGTTTAGGGTGGTGTTTGGATTTGTCCCAGTTGCCCCCTTTTCCTACTCCTGTACAGCCAAGAGGAGGATTGGTTCTCTCATGTCTCGTGCATCCCACTGCAGAGCTCAGACCCCAAGGACCAATCTCCTCTTCAAGCAGTAATTTCCCAAGTGCCCTTCCCAGCCTGTTCTTTCTAATCCTCTACTTCTCAGAAACCTTTAAATATATATTTTAAATTCCAACCAGATTCTCAGACTTGGCAGATAAACTATGGGTCCCATAAGAGTTATATTTTCTTTGAAAGCTTTGAATGAAGCCTTTATAAAAAACTTCATTAATATTGCTACCTATATGCCTGCTCCCCACTTCCTGCACAAATTCAAACAGATTCTCCACACAGAAAGACTTTTGAAATTCACATATTTACTTCCCCCAAACAGTGAGAGTGTTACTGAGGAGTTTGTGGCAGAGTCAGGCCACATGCACGTTGTCTTGCTGGAGTTTAAAAAGATGAAGCCTTCTATTCACTGGAGATGAAAAAAGTAGATGCAAGAGGGGAGGACATAAAGCTGGGGAGATTAGGGCTCTGGACTCCTGTGCCCTGGCTCCATGCCTTTGGCACAATTTGGCCCATTTTTGCTATTAGATTATATGACAGTAAAGAGTCATTACAGCTCATGCAGTACAGTGTGTACAAGAGTGTTGAAGCTGCTTTTGCCAAACTAGTCAAACTTAGTAAAGGATTTTTTTCAAAAGTAGCACAGACCTTCATTTTGTTTTGTGGGTTTTTTTTTTGTTGGTTGTGGCTTTAAAAAAAAACCAAAACCAAAACACAAACACCACACCACGCCCCCCCAAAACCCCCAAACTATTCTGCTTTATCCATCAAGATCCAACCATTCCCTCAAGTAACTGTGCCCCCCAAACAAATCCTGCTTCCACTGCAGTCAGAGGGTGCAGGACCCCTGGCTGAAAAAGGGGTTGGCAACTGGGATGCAGAGGCAGGAGTAAAACACTCTGCCAGAGGGCAACAGGAATCCAGCATCTCATAGTATTTCTGTTTTTAAAAGTCAGCTTCTTCCAGGTGCATTATCAAAGTTTGAGTAGCAGCAGGATTAGTTGCAGGCAGCAAGGGCAACACTGGGTAAAGATGGGCAGAGAACAGAACAGGCACCTGGGACAGCCCCACTTCTCTCCTCCACTACATTTTCAATTTCCCTTTTCCCCTTCAAGGCCAAAAGATACGTAACTCTTCTTGAAAAGCTACAGCCTACATGCCATGACATGCAAGTAATCCCTCTGAAGACTACTTAAATGTTTAAAATTGTTCCTGCTTGTAAATAGATCTCAGGCAAGGCGGTTGGTACAAGAGGGACTGGGAAATCTTTCAGAGCTTCACATATATTCAATGTAAAGTGGTCTGTGGGGCTGACAGCCAGGTGTGCACACACAGCAATTCCAGACCTCCTATGTACAGCATCAGAGGCAGCAGGATTCAAGGAAGGGACCCTAAATTGGGCACCAAACCTCCTACACCTCGAAATGACATTTCCTTTGGTCAGGCTTTGACTGATGGCTTTAGAAATTCTCCTTTGACACAAACTTCCCAAATGTTTGAACCCCTGAGCAGAGAGCAAGGCTCATCACCGGCCAGGTATCAGAAAAAAGGACCACAGATCTAACCTTCAAACAGGACTAAAAGGGGGAGATGTTTTGGGTATCTCAATAGGATTTGTTGTCCTTGTTAAAACAAGTAGCTTGTTTTAAACCAGGCTTCTAAAATTAAAATGCAGCAAGTAAAGGAAAAAAAATAGGAAAGAAAATCCATTTGAACTTCTTCAGTTGGAAATTAAATTTCTGATTTAGAGTTGTGTGATCTTCCCTTCCATAGGAACACCGGAAAATTCTGAACAGAACCCAAAACACAAAATATCTCACCTAAAGTTGAATCAGTTATTCAAAATCCCTCTGCTCCTCCACAGGCAGCGCTCCCAGCACAAAACATCTCCCCAGCACCACTGCTGGGGGCTCCCATGACACAAACACAGGGAAGTGCTTTGGGGAACAGACGTGGAGGTCTGTTGGAGAACAGCGAGAGCACAACATGTCACAGAAGAATTGAAATATTCTGGATTGGAGTTTTCCTTACCAAAAAAAAAATTCCTATTGGAAGGAGAATGTTTTCCAAGCAGCTCATTTTTAATTATTTGTCAGGGATAGTTACAGCCCACTCCAGTTTGTTTGGCGCAAATAATCAAAATCAGAATTACATCAGATTTTGGCTGCAGGAGGGAGATAGCTGTTTCAGCTCCAGGCTGGGAAAGCTCTCTCTCACCCTCTTATCCCAGTGCTCCAACCAACCTGCCCTTCAGCCCGAGCCCTGTGGCTCAGAACACCCTGCAGTGCCCCAGGGATGGCACACCCGTGCTGGAGCCACAGGGCAGAGGCTGCAGCCTCTGAGCTTGGCTGTCATCTCACCAGAAATGCATGGGAAAGCCAATTCCATCCCTCAGACTTCTGGTTCTCAGTGAGTTTTTCATGATGCACTTCCCCAGGCGGGTTGGGAAGGTGTTTTCTTGGCACCTGGAAGGCAGTTTGACCCTCTGAGATAGGAAAACCACAGGATTACTGTGATGTGGTTTGGAAATTGCCCTGAAAAACTTTTCTTCCATAAAATTCTCTGTCTTAGGGACTACCTTGGAAGGAGCTGAGCACCTCACATAAATCAAAAGCCTTCCTGGGGCAGAGATTCCATCAGGAGGAGCCCCTGTATCACAGTTCCACCACACCTACCTGTGCTGTAACCCAACATTTCCAACTGGAAATAACACATTAAATTTGAACTACTGCAGCTGTGGATAAGAGTTCAGTTTTAATGGGAACCCACTGTGAGGAGAGAGAAAACTCCAGCACTGGCTGGGTTCTTTGAAAGGAACAAAGGCCAGCAATATCTCAGCAGAGAGTATGGGAAGGGTAAATATCCGTGTGCAGCATAGCCAAGGATTGCTGTCTAGCAGTCCTTTACAGAACAAATGAAAGGCTGAAGCCTTAAGAAGTTTGAGGGATTTTTTTTCCTCCTTCTTTTAAAGAAACAAACATCTGTAAGAAGTATTTATGAGACATATAATGCACCTCACATAGTACCCTAAGGGGCATCTTTAGAGTGGAAATAAAGCTTCCATACTAGGAGTTTGTTAACTTTGTGACAGGAATCAGATGCAAACACAAAAGCTCACTTGTTTTGTAATGACTTGCCGAGATAAGTGTCCCTTATCAGCAATACTGTTTTCTTTTGGAAAGGAAGGGGCTCTGTGTGTACAAGCAGAGGATGGAAGTCAATGAAAACAGAAGGCTGGAGAGGTCTGAATGGGTATTTTGTACTGTAATTCTAGCTTGGGGCTGCTTTTTTGGGTGTGGAAATATCAAACACTGACCTCCCACTGACAGTCTTTGGCAGTGGGATAAGTCACTCATTTATTTTTGCTCAGCCACAAAGCTGCTGTGTAACATGGCAAGGTCCTTCCCAAGTTCCACAGGGTGGATCCATCTCCCAGCAAACCTCCTGCACCCAGCTCCACTCCCAGCCCTCCACTGCCCCTGCTCAAAATACCACCCAGCTCCTGCCCACAGCCAGGTAACCCCCACAGCAGCACTGCTCAGGCAGCTCTTTCAGTTTGGGAAGAAAAGAGGATTTGTGCAGAAGAAATCTGGGGCCTTTGGTGGTGATCTGGGGCCTTTTCTGATTCTGACCCAGTGATCTGTTATAGACTGATGATACCTGAATGAAGTGAGAACCTATAGGAAAGTGCTGGGCTCTTCTCTTGAGCAGTGCAAACTTGGAAACCAACATGTGGCATCAAGATTCAGGATAATTAAAGCAGAACCCCAACAATGGGGAGTTCTTATCAGAAAATAAATAAACTTGGCATCTCTGCTCTCAGGTGAGCATTTTAGACCTTTCTGCTGCATCAGGAGGTTCAACCAAATCAATCAACAGCTCTCTTAAGACACCACGACAGCACCACATCTGACATTCCAGAGACCATCACAGCACACTCAAGCAGCAGCACAACTTTGGGATGTGCTGTCATCAGATCACAAGAAGTTTTCCCTCTGCCCACATCAGTTTGTCTCCCAGTGATTGTATTGGCAGGTCTGAACGTAATGTGGAGCTGTACCAGAGTCTGGATAGAAAAGCATGGGATCCATCAGCAATCCTGTGTCAACAGCCCCTGGCAGATGAGGCAGAAACTCAGAGGTTCCCAAGCATGTCATCTCTCACAAGGCACAGGCTGTTGGAGACAGAGGGAGGCTGGAAAGTCTGGATTAAATAAAAGGAAAACAGCCCTGTTAACCATCCCTGTAGTGAACACTCCATTTCCCCACTACCCTCACACATACAGAGAGGAAAGGGTGCAAGAAAAGAGCAAACTTTCACTGTTGTCTTGTCAGGCAACAGAAGCCAAGAGACTGAAGGAATGGCTGTCCTGTCATGTCCCACAGCCAAGGCAATGTGGATAACTGGCCAAAACACCACGGCTGAGGTTTGAATTTTCATATTTGAGGCTACCCAGCTCAGCCCCGTTCTGCCTCTGGAGTAACCCAGGCTGGAACATCCTCAGAGCAATCATGAAGACATGATTTCTTTGACCTATGCCAAGTACTGCTGAAAATCCAGTCTGACACTGTGATGCATTTTTGCTCCTCCATTTCTAATTCAGACACTAATACCTACACAGACTCTGTTCCATAAACAAGTCTGGAACTAGACAGCGGGGATCAAGGGATTTTGTGGGATTCTGATGATACAGCCAAGGAATGCTCTAACACCATCCATCAGAGACAAAAATTAAAAAGGCAGGTTCAAGGAAAGACATCCACCAGGAAAGCACTCATGGGCAAAGGAGTGGCTTGAACTTGAAGTAATTGTCACTTCAAAACACGTTCTCTTCATCTGGATTTGGCATTTTGCTTGCCATGAGAAGGTCACCATGAAATAACTGGCTGTTAGTAAGAAAATGCCAGCTCCCTGGGACTGAGATACTCCTACTCTAGCAGGCTCCTGTCAGAAGACTGGCAGCCAGGGGAAGAATTAGAACAACCCAAAGCCCTCGTGATCCCATCCACGACAGCCAGGAGCAGTCACCTGCTACGACAGAGACAGGAGATGGGGAAGCTCTGAGACAAAAGGAGGCAGGGCTCTGCATCGACTGCTACATGGAGAAATCCAAGAAGTTGCTTTCTGGCTACAAACCAGGAGCAGAAACAGAATCAGGCACTTTGGTGCAATCTCACTCCCTTCAGTGTGAATTTGATCATGCAGTTCTTTAATTTGTGAATAAAGTGGTCCTAAAATCCAGGCAAAGCACCACTGCACTGCTCTTGACCTCCTTGGAGCCTGGAAACTTCTTACCTCCAGTTTGGCAATATTCTCAGAGTAATGAGTAATTTGGAAAAATTACCTGCTGCCTTGCACATTACCACAATCTACGTCACACTAGATTGATTACAGGAACATCAAGTACTAAAATGTCAAAAACCTTACCTACATCATCATCTACTGCTCCTCCCCATCCACACAGACTCCTGCCATATCACTGAAACAAACTCGCTTGATTTCACAGGTTAAATTTCTGACAAAACCTTGTTATCCCTCAGGCAGCCATCAGCCATTCCCTTATTCCAGAAGCCAGAGAGGAGCTACTCTGCTCTGCAGTTCCTGGTTTCTTCCCTCCCCTACACTTCTTAAAGCAGAGTTTGCTCTTTCAGTTCTGAGTAACATCACTCATCTCCAGGAGTCTTTGAAGGGAGCCAAGAGCAAACTGGTGCTCAGAATCCTCTTTGGTACTGTTCTGGGTACTTCAGGGTGAATTTTATCCTGGCCAATTATCCAAGTACCTCTGGTGTGAGCCCACACCATCAATGCCTGTAGAGCAGTAACTGGAATATCAAGCTACAATCATTCAGTTTTGGATGGACATTTTGGAAACATGGAATGTTCTGGCCTCTTTTACCATGCAGCTGGGCAGAGGATGGCTGCCTGATCAGTCTCATTCACAATGACTCTTCCTTCTACTAGTTTTTTGAAGGTATGCCTATTCATTTGATCTAGTTTTTACTTTTTTCTTTTTGTCTTTCCTTTTTGATTCTCAGGGCACTGAGCAGCTCCCAGCTCAGCTGAGCTGATCTCTTTTTACACTCCCTCTGTTTCCTTTCATCGGGATAATTTGCACTTGTGTCCCTCATAAGTCAGTCTTTCACACATTACAGCAATCAACTGATCTGAGAGAAACAAGACAAAACTCACTGTGTTCTGGGAGGCTTGTGAAGATACTGGAGGCCATATGCTCCCATCCCCAAATGGAATGTAACTTATGCTTTCCATCACAACTTGCTGCTATAGAAGCCTCTTTTGTCTGAATGGGTATTTTGTACTGTAATTCTAGCTTGGGGCTTATTAAAGATAAGTTTAAACCTAAGTTGTTGAAGTCTCTCAGCTCCCAACGAGGAGGCCAGCATCCCTCAGCTAGAAAAAGGGTCTGTGGTCAGAAGGGAGCAGCCAGGACATGCCATCCCTACGACCCACACATCCTGCTCAAACCACAGCCACTCATGCAGCAGTGCCCTTGCAGGGAGCAGCCTCCTCCTGGGCCACAAAGGTGTTTGGGAACTGCTGGAGCCACGCTGTGCATGTGGCACTGTGTTTGTCTGCACCACAGCCTCCCATCCCTGCATGTCTGCTCTCTCTTCCAGCTGGGTTTTGGGAACCCACTGACAGCAACAGCAGGCTGGTGGCACACTGCTCTTGCACTGTGTGCCATTCCCTGCTGATGGACACAGGGTGATCCAAGCCTGGGCGTGTTGAGGGATGATTTTGGTTTAAATCTGTTTGCTTCCCCCAAATAATTCTCCCTTTTCTTTTATCATTTGATTTCCTCTTCGGCACCCAAGGCAAAGCCACTTCCCTGCACTCTCAAGGACCCTTCAGAGCTTCACCAAAACCAGCAGCAAAGTGCACCCCTCTCCTCCCTCGGAGCTTTTCCAGCTCTTTCCTCTCTGATACCTCAAAGAAAATCCCCCCAAACAGCCAGGCTCTGCTGTGCCAAAGCCACTGCTGCTCTTGGTGCTCCCAAGCTCAGTGTGTCCATATCACTGAGGGCTCCATCCTTCCACCCACACTGTCCCCGTTCCTACCTGGGACCCTCCACCCTGCAGCCCCACAGCTGATAAACCGTGTGTCAGGAAGACTCGTTCATCCAAACAAACTCCAATTTCTTCCACCTCCCTTGTAAAGAAAAAATTCATCCTTTGCAATTTCTTTTTATGAGGCCAGCTTTTACAGACCCTCCAGCTCTCGTTATGGAAAATAAGTGGAAACTCCTGGCAGGGGATTATATTCTTTGTTGTTTTTGTTTTTTTTAATATATACGAGCAAAAGCCTATATTATGCGCTGCCTACATCGGCTTTGCCAACAAAATTTGCTGATGCTTGCAAAAACTATAGGATAGTTGTCCAAATTTGCCTGCCACTTGCTACCCATAGACAGTCATGAATTGTCCCTCTTGCTGACAAGTTAATGTTGCATCATAAACTGCAAGTTTTGTTGCTATAACACATGACTGAATTCAATATGTCAGGAAAATGATTAATTGCCCCAGAGATTTGGATCTTTAAAAATAGCAGAAATTCAAAAGCCCGATGTTCTTTATTCTAAAGCTGGTAGAATTTACATCATGGTTAATAAATAACAGGCCTCCTTCAGAAATTAGGTCATTAGATTATTCTATTTGCAAACATAAAAATTCAATCAGATGGATCTGGTAATATCTAGAATACATTGATAAGGCTGTTATGACATCTCAAAAGCTTATGGGGATTATTTCAAGAAAATCTTGGTCTGACTTTCATGCGTTTGCAAGTTTAGGTGCTCCAGTATTGGGGTATGATAAAAAAAAAAAAAAAAAAAGGCTCTTTACAGCAACTCAGAAATTTGTATCTTATTATATCCCAAAAACGTGGTGCATGTCCTCACAAGGGGCAGACACTGATCTCTCTGTGGCAGGGACAGGACTCAAGGGAACAGCTGGAGCTGTGTCAGGAAAGGTTTAGGCTGAATATTAGGAAAAGGTTCTTCCCCCAGAGGGTGCTGGCACTGCCCAGGCTCCCCAGGGAATGGGCACGGCCCCGAGGCTGCCAGAGCTCCGGGAGTGTTTGGATAATGTTCAGGCACAGGGTGGGATTGTTGGGGGGTCTCTGCAGGGCCAGGGGCTGCACTGGATGGTCTTGGTGGGTCCCTTCCCACTCAGGATATTCTACAATTCCATGAAAACAGAACATGTCCCTTCAGCATTTGGAGTTGCTGTTGCAAGAGGCTCTTCCAAGCCCTGTACAGTCCCATTATGACAAATGTGCTCTGAATTCGGTCATTTTGCCACTTTTCATGTAGCTGGGATGCATGAGACCATAATCAAAGGATCTAATTCCAGGGAAACACATTACATTGAGCACTCTGGTGCTCCTCTGCCGAGCGTGGCCACGCAGCACCACAACAAAACCCAGCCTCTCTCCACCAAAACAACCAAGGGGTTGCACAATAACTGAGTTATTGCACCAAAACCAAGGCACCTGCCCATCCCAAAGATGATGCACTTTCTCCAGTGCATCCACAGCCATCACAGATGGCCTTTGCTAGTGCTTGACAGCAAATCTGCAGAGGGAACTGCTTCTGGTGGGATGCTCAGGAAAACCCCGAGACAGGCAGGAAGGGGCCACATTTCCCTTCCTGAGCCAATCCTGACCATTTTCACATACCTCTCCTGCACAGAGCAGCCTTCCCAGACCCAGCACCCCACCAAGGGCCTGGGAAGAGCCGCTGTTGCCAGGAGGCACACGGAAAAATAGAAGCCAATTATAAGTGATGGCTGGGCTGACAGCGAGTACTTTTAATACAGCCGCCACACACGAATGCCAATACTCTGGGCTGCATCCCTTTCTCATCAGCCCTTTGTATGCTGCAGGCTGCCAAGGGGAGCACGGCCCCCAGCACGACAGAGCCTGACCTCGGGGCTGCCTTCCCGGGGTGTGGGATGAGGGAATCAGCACTCTGAGCCTGCAGGAAGCAGATGTGCATAAAATCCACTGGGACATTACCTGTTAAGCCGGTACCTGTGTCTGTTTCATTTCTCAGAAGTCCTGGCAATGCAGGGAGAATCAATAGCTCCCCTGTGTTAGAGGATGCCTGGGACAGAACGGGCTGCTTTTACCCAGAGCACACCTATTCCCAAGAGCTGCTGGGAAATTTGGCACATAAAGGCAATTGATTGAGTGGCTTTGTCACAATACAGACCTGGGGTCACACTGTGGGGAGGAGAGGGAAACTCCCTGAGGGCCTGCAGGGAGCCCTTGTCTCCTGCAAAGGGACACAGCAGCCTGTGGGGACAGAGTGGGGACACAGGGCTCTCCATCACCCTGCTCCTGCCTTGGGTTTAGTGCTGGCTCTGACAGCAGCCACCAGCACCAGCCTTGGTGTTAAACAACACATCTATCAGTCTGCAGCCTGTGCTCCAACAGCCCTGTACAGAGCAGCTCTCCAGAAAACAGGACACACCAGCTCTCAGCACAGAGGGCTCTTTCCTATTTTCTCTTTAAATGCCTCCCTGCTTCTCTTGGGGCAGAGGAGGGTTGGTAAATAGAGCGCATGCTAGCACAGAAACACAAGCCTGGCCTGTACCTGGGTTGTTTGTTTTAGAAAATGTTCTCCACTGAGGCTTTTCTGTTCCCTTCAGTCTCCACACCGGGACCCCAAGCTTTGGCCAAGCCTCTGCTCCTAACACTTTTTTGTTTTCTTAAATGGACTGAGAAGTCCTTTCATAAAGTTCACTTAAGGAAAACACATTCATCCCAGGGTCCAAGCAGGATTTCAGCTCAGCCCCTCACCCACATCAACAGTGAGCCTATCTCATGACAATGCCCTGGCCTTGAAGAACCACATCCATGCACAAAAGGTCCTTTCTGAGAAGATTTTGCATCCATGGAGCTTCAAGGACTTACAGCAATTCTCTCACCACAGCTCTCCAGGTGGTGGACACCAACCTGATGCTCCCCCTCAGCTGCCTCTGCCTGCCTGCTGCTGATGTGGTCTTGGGAAAATACAGAATTTAAGACATCTTCCCTCCACATTTTCAAGTCTGGGCACCTAAGTGTGAATATAAGTATCTGTTTTTGCAAGTGTCCTGTAGTTTTTCCAACCTTAAAGTGTGGAAGGCAATGTTAAAAAAATGGGTAGAAGTACTTCTGTGTCAGATTCATGTTTCAGACCTGGGTTATTCCACAATATTTTTTGAAGGGCAAGTTCTCACTGCTGGAGAAAGGCACAAAAAAGTCCAACAGTGCTTTACAGGGTGACTCATCCTGACTCAACAAACAGGTCCTGGGACTAACCCTGACCCTGTATGGAGCTGGCTAGACAACTTGTCCATCTCCTATGCTAGATTTCCATCAGAATTTAGGAAAGGCACAGAAATGAGCAAGGAGACAACAAGGAGATACAGAAACAGACGGAAAATTAACCCCTGGCTGCAAAACAATTCAGTAAAGTCACAAATAAGCCCAGTAGAATGAGTTGTCTTTCCTGGCTGTCCAGTCACAGCCACCTCCCAGGATGTATGAAACATCAGGATGGGATGGAGATGAGTTTCCCAGAAGTCCGTGTAGAAAGGGACCAGGAGTGGAGGCAGCAGAGAAAGTCTGGTGTCCCAGGGGAGCAGCCACACACTGCTCCAAAAGCTGACCTTCCAGTCCTCCACAATGAGGGGGAGGTTTTAATTATTGCTAAGAAAAGCAGGCAGATGGGAAGGGGCAGATGTAGTAATTTGGGGGGGTTTCCCTCCTGTGAAGATGAGTGGGCACCACAGGAATGAGAAATGAAGCTCAACACAGAGGTGGAGTCTGCCTGAAAACTGGCACAACACATCGCTGCACTGAAGGATTTCAATTTTCACATGCTCCATTTTTCCAACCCAACAAAATGAATTTTTCCACAGAAGCAGATGCTTTTCTTGAAAGATTTCTTTGAGCAGAAATGCCAAATTCTCCATCAGGAAACTGTTCTGATGGAAGCATTTTCAACCAGTCCCATTCAAGGTCTATTTCAGGCTTGGCCTTTGCTGGCCTGAGTCAGTTCTTTAACTCATCACGGGTTGTTTTTCCTGCCATTACGTACTTTTAAATTGAGAGTGTCTCTGCTTTAACCGAGCTCCTGCTACTGTTTAAACCAGCCCTTGTTCTGAGTCAGGTCATGAACACTGAGCACGGCAGCCCTGGCGTGACCAGGGGCTGCCAGGCAACAATCGCCTCCCAGTAGGGAATCCCCTTCCCAGCAGGATCCTGGCTGCTGCACTGGGATTGCTCATCCCTCCACACTTTTCTCTGATCCCCCCTCTGAAAATCCAACCATTTCAAACCAGTTTTAAGGCATTTTTCAGCCTACTCCACCCATTTCCAGAGTGATGTCAGAAGAGTTTAAAACCATTGTCTGGTTCCACAGGGCCATTTCCATTCACATTGCCACTGATGAGCTGGGAATGATTTCTTTGCCCGCTCAGTTTCAGCTCAGCATTCTGCTGCATCCATGTTGCATCTCCTGCCCTCCAAGTGCAGGAGGACAAGGGTGCCAAGGAGCAGCAGATGCCACCAGCACAGCAAGGTATGGCATCAAGCAGCTGGGGATACTCCAACCATGTCTCCAGGCCTCACTTCGGTGTTCTGCCACCCTTCCCAAGGAGGGCTTTGACCAAAACCCTGTGTTTTCCATTACTGGGATGGGATTTGGGCAAGGTGGGCTGCAGACAATTTACAGGGCAGAGTCCCATAGCTCTGACCTGCACTGATAGCAGCAAACCTCTGCTTTGAGCCACAAAACTGAGAAGCACCCAGCAGGAATTTCATACATTTCCATTTAGGCTGGCAAAGACCTTTAGTTCCTCAATTCCAACTGTTAGCCTAGCACTGCCATGTCCACCAGTAAAATCCTGTCCTTAAGTGCCAAGGTTTTTGAATACTTCCAAAGATGGCAATTCCCCTCTTCCCTGGGCAGCCTGTTCAATGCCTGACCACCCTGTCAGTGAAACAATTTTCCCTAATACCCCAATCTAACCTCTCCCAGCACAACTTCAGGCCATTTCATCTTGTCTAATTGATTGTTACTTGGGAGAAAGGACTGGTCCCCACCTTGCTCCCCCCTCAGCTACCTGAAAGGAGGTTGTAGCTAGAAGGTCCCTCCTCAGCCTCCTTTTCTCCCAACTAAAAACGCAGTTCCCTCAGCCACTTCTCACAAGGGTTGTGCTCCAGACCCTTCCCCAGCTCCATCTCCCTTTTTTTGAAGCACAACACTTAACAAATTTAACAACAGCATTTAACAAACGCCACCCAATTTCTCCCCGCTGAGAAGCCACCTGCAATCAGCACAGACACCCACAGAAGTCCCTGCCCTGCACCGGGGGATGGTGGGGACCTTTTCCCACATCCCACCCTCTCCCGGTGCTCCCACATCTTCTCCCAGGCGGGAGCAGAGGATTTGTGGCCTCCGGTTGCCCTCTTGTGGTGCAGCTCAAGTCAGGAATCGCAGCAGTTTTCAATTTTTACCCGCAACTGGAAGCTCAAATCTCCACATCACACACCTAGAAACAAACGCATTTTCCCGAGGTACCTTTTCAGACCTCTCCAGAGCACCAGCTGTGCCGAGCTGTCCACCTTGTGCAGCTCAGAACAACATCCTTCCACTCAATGCTGGTTTTCATAAAAGCATGAAAAAAAAAATTCTATGCGTAAGAGGATTGGATTTCCAGTAAAAACTCCAGCCAAAAACCATTTGAAAGTTGGTGTTTGTTTGTTTTCTTTAAAAAATCAAAACAAACTCTGCTTTAGCCAAGAACTGAACCAAGAAGTTATTCTTGTCCCTCCACAAATAAGTCCTGTGAAACACTGGATCCTTTCAAACCAACAACAAAAGCTGTACCATAAATAGAGATTACTTGTTTTCACTTCTATCATTTCCATTACAAAGACACTTCATCTTCTATTGAACAAGCTCGTGGTTTAAATTAAAATTTGTTTTTAAATAGAAATATTGTTCTCCTCACTCAGTGGTGAAAGCACACCAGGGTGGGAGATCAATAACACTGGTGGCTGTTAGGACTCCCCCTGTCATTTAGGAAGGTAGTTTAATTCACAGCACTGCCTGAAGTGAGTTAAATACATCTCTACAGAGGATCTTAGACACTGGGACCTTTCAGTGTTGGACTACCTGAGCTAAGCCTCACCTCCAACTCTCTCTAGAAACCCACAATCACGCTGATGCCCCAATGACACAAGGGCATATTTGGTATTGCTGGACAACCTTCAGAAAGGTCCTGCACATCCCACACCTGACCCCTTTCTTCATGCCCTTCATTGGTACCACCAGGATCGACAAGATTTTTCACTCAAGCACGTGCTGTGAGCTCCAACCAACCCAGCCAAGAAACACTGGATTAAAACCAAAAGACATCACACATTTCATTTGAGTCCATCCCTGGAGGTGTTCCCAGCTGGGTGGCATAGGACCCTGAAGAACCTGGTCTAGTGGAAGGTGTCCCTGCCTGTGGCAGGGGATTGTAACAAGATCTTTAAGGTCCCTTCCAACCCAGACCACTCTAGGGTTCTATGATTTACAGCCACAGTTTAGCATAAGACACTTAGACAAGCAAACTCTACAAGGGCATTCCCCAAAACAACACAGCCTCCCAGCAGAGAAATCTGCTTTAATTGAACTCCAGCCCAGGACAGAGCCCAGACGATGGAGCTGCATGTCCTGTGCAGGCAAGGCCAAATGAATTAATAGCTCTTTCGAGATCTGCTCTTAGACTTTGAATTTCAGAAAAACAACAATCCCAGGGAAATCAATGGAAAAGCAATTTGCTGCATGGTTAAGACACAAGAGCCAATCCATATTTTGAGCAGCCCATCATAAGCACACCAAGCACTTTAAAAAGCCATTAATACTCCAACTTCCAAACAGTCTAAGGCACAAAGGGAGAAAAAGCAGATTTAAACGCTGTGATGCACAGGAGCCTGGAGTACTCTGCTGCCATCTCCAGTGCAGAGAGAAAATCTGCATGTGCCTCATCCTCTGGTGGATGCTACACACATTTTGCAAGTTAGAGAAACCCACTGGCAGTTTGCTAGGGGAGAAGGTCAGTTCACATGAGATTTCCTTAAAATGACCTCCCTAAACAGCATCTCCTTCTGCTACAGCTGGGGACTTTGGTCGGATCCCTTGGGGCATTTTCCACTTCCCAGATTTGAGCACTGTCCCCTCTCATCGTGCAGGAGAGGTGAGAGGCCAGAAGAGATGCTTGTGACGTGCCATAACAAACTGAGATACAGAGATCCCTCCAGGACACAAATGATTCTTTGGTGAGCTTCACCCATGGATCACTCAACCACCACCATCAATCACACACATGTTTAAGGTGGAGCTTTGCTCTCCAAACCTCACTGAGCTCATTTAGGGGACTCCAGTGTGCCCTAAGCACCACTCAGGCTCAGTGCTCTTTCACCCGAGCAGGAGACAGCAGACAGGACTCCTTACACCCTGCCACTGTCAGCCAAAACTGGGAACAAGTAACCAACCAAACAAAACTAATTGGTTCATTGCATCCCCTGCCAGGGATGTGGCAGCTTTTGGGTGCCACCACCTCCAGGCTGGGCTGATGTTGCACCACAGGAAGGCAGTTGCTGAAGGGACAGATTTCTCCTGGCTCCCAGGTCTGCAGGAACCTTCCCTAGATTTGCACCCACTACAGATTCAGAGTCTTACTGGAAAAACAGCAAACTGACATTCCACAAGGGAAAACAAACCAAACAAGCCCAGGAGGCAGGTGTGGCTGTTGGGGCCCTGCCAGCCCCAGGAGTGGTGGCATGAGCCACTCACCAGCTGTGCATGACCACTGCTCCCCCCATGTGCCACCCTCCATCCAGAGGCCTCAACTCACCCATGGGGACCCTCTATGACATTCCTAAACCCCCAGTGCCCCCCCAGATGAAGCCAGGAGGCTGCTCAGTGCCTCTGGCACACACTCCCTGCTGGGGCAGGACCACCCAGCCACAGGAGCTGCCCAGCCTGGCTGCTTTAATGCCTGTCCCGGGAGCAGATGGAGGCCAAGTTCTCATTACTGCAGATCATTAGCTGGACGGGAAGAGGCCTCTCCTTATTGCTTTCCCACATTGACACCAAAGAAGCTGCATCACTGCTCCCAACTGAAGGGTCTGCTGGCTCAGGTCGAGGTGAGCCTCAACCCAAGGGCATTAACCCTTTCTGCATCACTGCAGCACCTTTTATTGCTGTTTCAGTCCCTGAGGACATCCCTCAGGAGCCAAGCAACTGCTGCCCTCAGAGGGCAGCCCAACAACTTAAAGCAGGAGCTGGGCATGTTTCACTTGTGCCTATCTTCAGGAGTGACAGAGTGTAAACAGAGCCAAAATCCTACCTGAAAGGTGATTTCTGTCAAACAGGAGCCATGCCAGCTGCTGTCTAGGACTATTCATCCTCCCTCACCAACAACCAGGATCAAAATAAATGTTGGTAAAGCCTTGCTCAACCCCCTCACTAGGCAGGCCCCCAGCCGTCAGTGCCAGCACAGCCAAGGGGAGAAAGAAGTTTGGGAATGCCTAAAGTTTACATTTTCACCACCAATTTAGTGATGATTTAACTTAAAGTCTGACAGCTCTTTCAGCAGCAAGGATTTTTATCAGTAAAGCAAACTAGGGAAGCTTTGCATGTCAATGAGAGAAGAGGCGCAGGTACAGAGCAGTGAAGGTGACAGAGAACCCACAGCCACCCTCACTATCACCAGAAACCACTGACACAGGCTCAGAGGTGTGGATTGACACTCCCACAGGGTAAACAAACGCCCCACAACCCTGCAGCAAATCCCTCATCTGGGCAGCAGAGTGCTCCATCCACCGGAGTGCACCTCTGCCCCTCTCCCCACCAGCGGCCCGAGCCTGTCATTAACCCCCTCCTTTTGGATGAGGGAACATCCTGGCACCAGTGCATGTCACACCAGTTCCACCCCAGTTTCCACAGCAAAATCACACTCACTCTAGGAAATCCCACTTTGGGCAACAGCTGGGATAGGGGGGCCCCTTCTGCCAGGGACACAGCTCACTATGAGCACTCAAAACACCTGGTAAAACCCAAAACCCCTCCTCACCTTAACTCAGCTCAGCTGGGGACAATTCACCTCTAATCACCACACAGGCTCTGCTCCTCCCTGAGGAGCCCCTGCAGCCGCAGTCCCTGTTTAATGTTCCCTGACCTTCCCTAGAGGATTCAGAATACCCCTGACAGGCTTTGATCCCATTTCTGACTGCTGTGTTCTCCTGAAAGTCCCTTGTCATTCCCCCCAGCACCATCTGTTCTCCCTTTACACTCCCGAAAAACGTTCTTTTTGTCTCCCAGGTATTTCCCATTGCTGCACCTCCTGCTCCTTCAGGCACAGCAATTTAACAGCATCCACCCCTCAGACCCGCACAGACTACAGCACTCTCGAGGTCTGTGCTGGAACTGCTCAGTCCCTGACTGTATCCCGTGAACAATCTACCAGCTAATTAGTAATTAATTATTTGCACATCCCTAATGCTTCCTTTTCAGGCTAGCAGAGCCTTTTAGGAGCATAAAGGAACCAAAACTCGTCATTCCCCAGAGTCGGCGGGGAGCCCAAAACACAAGGGATGGCAAAAGCTGCTCTGCTGCTCACATCAGCTGCTGGGACAGGGCAGTTTTGGGGCATGAACCCCATCCTCGTGTGCACCATTCACATCCTTGAGCTACAGACTGTTTTCCTCTGTGCCCGTTATGCACCACTTCCATCCAATAGAGCCATGTGCGGCTATATCCACTAGAGAACAGCAGTAACCCCTCTTCCCCCTCCTTTTTCTTCCCCCCCCAACCCAGAATAACCACTACATTCTTTTTGAGCCACAACTCCGGTGTTGAACACCATGATTTAGGAGTCCAAACACCATTGAGAAGCACATAAGAACCCCCTGCCTGCTGCAAAAGCCTCTCTTCCCTCCCAGGGCTACAGAGGGGAGAAGCAGGACTTCAAATCAGCAGCAGTTGCCAGCAGCAATTGGCATCTTGGCTGCAAATAATTCTCACTCCCTTGGCCCTCATAAATAAGAGGAAAAAAGTTAAGAATTGCTTTGCCAGATGGCTGTAGATCATAAGCGATCTGTCAAAGGAAAATTAACTGCTCGCTGCTTTTCCCCACAGGACTGAAACATACCTGGGTTTCCACTTTGATAATACCAGAAACCTCACCCATACAGGGAGAAACAATATTAACTTTGCTGGAGCTGGAGGTCCATCACCCTCAATCCCTCTGTGCTTTGTGCCCCTTCCTTGTATTTATTTAGAAGTCAGTAAGGCTTTCCCAGTAAATCTGAGTCCAACACACACCACACAGAGAGTTACACGGGATGTTCACATGGATCTGTGCTGGCCCCAGGACCAGCTTCCCTTCTTCAGCACACTTTGGATGGGCAAACTCAGAGATTACTCCACAGAAGTCCGTAAGTTGCAGCTGTTGGGAACCTGCTCCAGAAAGGCTGTTTCTGGCTTTTCACAGAGATTAACCCCCCCCAGGCACTCTTTTGGCTTTAAGGCAGCAAAGCACAGCTAACCCAGGCAGGAGCCTGGGGCACTCAGGGCTATCTCTGCCTCAGCCCACCTGCTGCTGGGATAAATCCCTCTGGACCAGCCTGTTGTTACCTGCTGATGCTCACCCCCTAAGCATCCCACACTCAGTGGTATCACCAGAGGAGATGTGTTATCTGTCCCTGAGGCTGGGAGAGCAGGCTTCCTCACCCCAACAGCCCCCTGCACCCCACAAACACAACCATTCCCTGCACCACACAGAGCTCATTTCACCCCAACTGCACAGCCTTACCTGGGATGGCAAGGGATCCTGCACCCAGAACACACACCTCAGAGAGGAGAACAACCCTTCCTGTGACAAAGATACCTCCCTGCCTCTTGAAACTGCTCCCACCCCCTTCCCATCAGCAGGTGATGTCTGCTGGGGCTGGCCTTGACCACCAGCAGCTGTGCCAGGGTAGGACACGGGCTCAGAGCTCTGCTACAACCTGGCACCCACTGATTCGATGCAGCTGTTGCAGGAGCTTGCAGGTCATCATAGAATCATGTGTGATCTCCAGCTGGAAGGGATCCATAAGAGTCATCCAGTCCAGCTCCCTCCTCCTTGCAGGAGTACCTCACACTAACCTGAACACCAGCACACTCCTTGCTGCCCTTTGCTTTGGGCTACAGCTGCCACTTCACACTGGGAGGATCCCAGTCTGTACTGGGATGTGGCCAGGGGATCCAGTTTGTTGTGTCCCCTTCAGATCAGGACAGACCTCTCACTGAGTCAGTTCATCATGTTCACACATCAATAAGGAAGTTTCTACAAACGACCAAAGATTGTTCTGGGCTTAGCAGAGAACCATACTATTTAATCCAATGGTGTTGTTCCTCTGTCTCTATTTCTGAAGGAAACAAAACAGGAATTAGCCAGAGACAGCGGATTGTGAAGCTGGATCTTTTCATAACACCTGCTCAAAAGGTGAGTGGGACAGAAGACACCGCTGTTCCTTGCCCAACTACAAACCATTACCTCCAGCAGAGACTACAATGGGCCCAACATACCTGCCAGATTTCTTCTTCCCAGATTTTTGTTGCCAGATTTTTTGAGTCTTTATGGGCCAGGCTGACTCAAGACGTATCATCCAAATTTCCTTGTCCCGAGATTCCCCTTTTTCCCTGGTTTCTGGCCTCAGCCCACCTTGCCTACATCAAGCAGATGGTGCCCCAAGCCTCGTGCTGGAAGTGCTGTTGGCCCAAATGAAGCGTAACACGCCGAGTTGTCCCTAACAAAGGGGTCCTCTGTTTGGCTTTCCTGGGAGGGTTATTATAGTCGGCATTTATTTTGGCTTGGGACCAAAACATGCATTAGTGTACTTCATCCTGTGCACTTCTGTGTGCTGCTCTGACAGGCGTGGGGGGCTTGCAGATGCCAGGCCAGGCTAGAGGGAAGTTTTTCAGGAGTTAAAAATCTTCTCCCCATACACACGCTGTTCAGAGAAATGGGCCCAGGGTATCCTGGTGTGCTGGGGAAGGTCCATACTGGCCCCACACGTGCCCATCCTTGCCCAGTTTGCTATGGGGCAGTGCTGAGTGCCAGGGGCAGGCTCAGGGTCTGCCCCACAGTCCCAGCTGGGCTGTGCAGTAATTAATTTTGGGTTCTCGTAGTAGGGTAATGATACTGAACCTGCATCATAAATGTTTCAGGACATAACAAGAAAAACAACAGGTTCACACTGTGCTGGGAGGATGGATCTGCAGTGGCTGAAGGAGAATTCCCATTCCCAGTGCACGGAGCTGGAGAAATGTGTCTCTCCACGCCAGGTGATGCAGGTGCTGTTCCCAATCCTATATATCAGTTACTTTGAGGATGATGCCACCCTTTCCCTGCAAACTGGTGCACCTCTGACCAGGGTCAGGAGACGCCCTTAAACTGCATTTTGTAGCCTCAAAAGAAACACCAGCAGGGTGCTGGGCAACAGCAATAGCTCGCCAGGGGTGACAGGAGCCCCACGGCAGAGGCTGGGACACTCTGTCCCCCCACGCTGCACCACTGCTGCTGCCACAGGTGCTGTCACTGCGTCCCTGTGTGAGCAGCTCCCTCACTGTGCTTTTGGCACGTCCTTTGCTGAGTTGTAAACGTCAAAGCAGATGGCATCTGCTCTCTGTGCCATGCTGTAATTAGGAAACAATATTATTAAAACCACTTCCCATCTCTGCTTTCTTTTCATCTCCCCTCCTTCCCGTTGTTCCTCTATTCTCTCCCGTTCAGCCCGTGGCCTTTGGGCTGAATGCTGATGAGCTGTTGTTTGGTCTAATCTGCAGTGCTTGTTAACGGGGTTGTTAACACAGTTTCAAACCACCTGCTCTGGGTTGGCTTCCCCTAAGTCCTGCCCCTCCAAATCAGAGCCCATTGCTGGGGAGGTGCTGGGGTTATTGCTCTTTTCTGCTTCAGATGCTCACAGGCACAAGTTCTGCCACCCACGTTGAAAGCGAGCTCTGTGCAAATCCATGTGTTTTGCTGTGAGGGTGTCTGCGCCAACATGATGTTTTTGTAAATCACTACATTAAGGCATTGCATATATATCTATACACCCAGCCTTATATCCTTCCCCACAATTATTTGTTTCCAACAGGAGCATGGCCCGAGTTGGCAGCCAGCAATGGGGTTACAGGGATAGAGCAGCTCTCCTGTGAGGGAAGGCTGAGAGAATTGGGTTTGTTTCCCTGGAAAAGGGAAGGATTGAGACTCATCTTATTGTGGCCTTCCAGGATCTGAGGGGAGCCTACAGGAAAGATAGAGAGAGGGCATGGAGTGACAGGACAAGGTGGAATGACTTCAAACTGAAAGAGAGTAGGTTTACATGAGATATTAGGAAGAGATTCTACCCGGTGAGCGTGGTGAGGCCCTGGCACAGGTTGCTCAGAGAAGCTGTGGCTGCTCCATCCCTGGAAGTGCCCAAGGCCAGGCTGGACGGGGCTTGGAGCACCCTGGGACAGTGGAAGGTGTCCCTGCCCAGGGCAGGGGGTGGAATAAGATGATCTTTAAGGCCCCTTCCAAACAAAATCAGTCTGTGATTCTGTGATTTCTCCTGGGCCGTCCGCTCCCACCTGAGACAGTGCCAACACTGGATGAGAGATGCTTTCCAGCACTCTTTGCACAGCAAGGATTTTACCTTCAATTCCTGCATCTTACAGTCAAATTTCAAATGTAAAGCGTGGGCACAACACCCACAGATACCCCTCCCTCTGCTGAGCGAGCTGAGTGAGAAGAAGCAGAGAGGAGGTGGGGAGGAACAGGCTGCAGAAGGGACAGGAACAGTCAGGTGGCTCAAGAGAAGAGATGCCAGGGGAGCTGAGACCTTGTGGAGTTACTGGGCCAGGGAACTGGAGACTCCTCTCTGCTAGACCCAGCACGGCTCACACTTCCCTAAGAAGTGCTTTTTGCTTGCTGGGTGGCAGCTGGGCCGTAGGAGTTGAGCACTATTTGTATGTGGCACTCCAAGGTGGGTTAAGATGCCATTTCAACCCCAGTTGGACACACTCCGGGGCACATCAGTGGCACCCCAGCTCTGAGTTAGGCCACCTTGAGCTGCTCTGAGGCCTGAGGAGGGAAGCCAGCTGCAATTTACTGCTGGAGAAGCAGCTGGAAGGGCTCTTCCACCTGTTAACTGGTGCACATCTGGGTCTCTCATTTTAGGATCACTTTAGTCTAGGAGTAGATGGAAACTTCTAGAAGTTGAGGTAACTTTCTAAGAGCAAGTTGGTAGCATCATAAAAGAGTACCAAAAGTGTATTGAAGGTATTTGTACCATTTTCCTGCCTAATTTTCTCCTTTTGTTGAGCGCTGTGTTTTGGGCTAGATGAGAACCTTGGTCTCTCCACAGTGCTCCTGTAGCTGGTACTGGGCTCTGGAGCTGCAGACAGCAATTTGCCAAGCACAAAGCTGCCTTTGAACCTAATAACTTGCAGACAATAATACTCTTTTACATGCTAATAGATAGGATTGTTCTTCAAATGTCTGACATTTATAGCAGCATAATATCTCTGGTGGAAAGCATGCCAGGGATAGGCATGACTTCCCAAGGCAAGTGCTGGGGAAGGAAGAGGATGGAACAGGAATTAATAGATAAGATTTGTGACTGAATTTCACCTTAGGTTTCCTCCAATTGCTGCTGTTTCCTTCCCATATTTCAAAAGAAATGACTGCCCTGGAAGGTAATTCACACAAAACGCCCTAAACAAAGCAGTATAAATAAAGCAGCAAACAGAGATGGGCTGTAAATCAGCATCATCCACCTGGAAGCTTTGCTGGCTGGTATCCAAACAAAAAATCAGGGCCAGGCTCTGCTTAATATCAGAGAGACAATAGGCAAGAATGCCTGCCTGGAGATGTTTGCTTGAAAGAGATGAATTATTAATAAACTTACTGTTATTTGTTATTGTTCTTAAGCTGCTTGTCTCGGTACACATGTTAAAGTGGATTTCAGTCTTTCCTTATTCTGCCTAACAAATATTTGTGTCCAGATGTGAAGTGGGGACGGTATCTAAATTCTGATGAGAGATGCCCACAGAGAATTTGTGTACATGGGGCAGTGGGAAATCTGGGTTTGTGTTTGCATCCCTGCCCACCTGAGGTTACTGTTTGTTTGCCTGAGTCAAGCATCTTTCCAATTGGCCAGCCCATAATATTGTTGGAAAACCTGCTAGGAGATGTGCAGCAGCTCTAAGGGGCAGAGCTGGCATTGCACCCAAAACTCCAGGTGACTCCTTCCCCAGGCTGAGTCCTGCCAATATCTCTGCTGCACTCCCAATGGAGAGGAGGGCTGGAGGTACAGCAAGCTTTACATTTTTAGTGCTGGTTCGTGGCTGAGACAGGAGTGGGAATGTTGCCATGATGTCTACTGAATAAATATGTGCTACTGCTGCTCTCGTTTGTCTGTACAGTTTTGGAGGAGTTGCAGATGGCCCTTTAAATACTTGCAAGGCCTGCAACTTTTCCAAAGTGGTTTTTTTTCCCCCTTTCTCCAAGCTACTTGGCTCCCTACAGTAATTAATATTATCTAATGGGGTGAAGAGCAAAGCAAAGCCTTCATATTTGAGATTATTCACACAAACAAAAATGTAAACAGCTGTCTGAGAGAGAAGGAAGAAATGGGCTCTGAGACAGGACCCTGCAGGAACGAGCTGCCTGGAGCTGTACAAAAGCTTTTGTGCCAGGATGTTTGGTGCCCACTGGGCACAGCCAAGAGATGCTGTGCTGCCACATCCTGGACAAGGAGTGGGGCCACTAGCAGCCCCAGGGCACTGTCCAGGGGGGTTTTATTCCCTAGAAATCTCAATTCTCATAAAACCCTCTCCTCTCCAATGCCAAAACTTATCACTGTGCTCATCCAAACAGCTCAGCCTGGCTGAAAACTTCCAGGACTCAGGGAATCACAAGGAGAAAAATATCCCCCTGAGAACCACAAGCATGTAGTTTCAGATCTAGTCCTAGATCACAGGGAGCAGGATCACAGAGCTGGGTGGTCTCAGAGAACATGGACAGACTGACAGGGTCAGTAGCTGGGCTCTGCCATGGCAGGTGGCTCTGGTCAAAGCCAGCACTGAGAGGTGCCCTGGCAGAAACATCCCTGGTTGCAGGGACAACTCTGTGATGAACTGAGCTGCAAGCTGCTGCATTGTGCCCTTTTGGGGGAGGCACTGGCTTTTAAAGGGAGCAGATCACCTCAGGAGGAGCTAACGAAGCATTTCCCTTTGTGTTCCCCTGCCTTTCTCCCTTCCTTTGCCCTTTGGGCACAGGAACCCTCCATATTATTCATCCTGACTTTGCTTAGATCTTGAAACAGGGCTTTTTCTCCCATGGCATTTATAAAGACTCAGTTATTTTTTTCCAAGGGATTTTATACAAAAAATTCCTGCCTCTGAGGCTCAGGAAAAATCTGTTTGGCTGGTGCTTGCTGCCTGCGGGACTCTTTAGAGGGGATGGAGATGGGAACAGCAGGGTGGGAGCTGCTGGGGAGAGCAAAGGAGGAGAAGGTAACCACAGGGAGACAGCTCCAAAGAGCTGGGAAACAACAATCCTGTCTGTGGCAGAGGAAAATGTGTAAGGGAGTGCTGGAAACACTGACTGCCAACGAGGGAGGTTGTATTTGCTCAGAAATGCATGGCTGGACTGTGGCTCTGGGTGAATTAATGAATGTATGTCCTGCAAGGGGCTCAGAGAAGACTGTTCCTGCAGAAAGGGGGGATTTCTCTTGGCCCTGAGTGTTTGAGAAGGATGCTGCCGTTCTTGGGGTGGTGACAGTGACAGTGCTGCCACCCATCCAAGGCCTTGGTGCTTCATGAGCTCTGAAGAACAAAATAACTCAGGTGGCCTGTGCAGATTCCCAGATGCAGGGTGAATTTCATTATATCTGTCTTCTGGGGGTGAAATCTTAGTAGCAGAGCTAGAGAATTTCAGCACAACACTCTGTTGTCTCTACTCATCCACCTTCTCTCTGTCTGCTGTGAACAACTGGGTATCTGAGATCTGGTGAGGACTTTTCTTCCAGCCAGGAGAGACATGGAAAAGTTTCAAAATTCTATGCAAGAGGCTGGAAGAAAGAATTTTTTGCTTGGTCAAACAGATTTTAATAATTTAAAACATTTTTCTTTTCATGGTGATTTATTTTACATTCCAAAATTAGATCTTAAAAATTGTTTCAAACTGGAAAAAGTCAAGATAACTCATTCCACAAATTTGGGAAGAGGATGTTGTGACTCGGTGGGAGCAATGTGTTTCTCTTTCTGTCCCTGACATGATTTTTCTGTGAAACGGCCATGACCTTTTGCTGTTTTCATTTTGCCACACCTGCATTGTCCAACAAGTGGTAGCTCTGGAAGTGACTTTTCCAAGCACCTGCACCAAGAACTGAATTTCTGCTGTTTGCAGGCAGAACAGGCAAAAGGCTGTGGGCACCACAACCATGGATATTCCCTGCAGAGAGAAATCATGCATGGTGGGGAATGCACTTTATGTAACTCCCTGTCTGAGGGAATGTTTCCCAAGTTTATGTTACAGCCACTGAGCAAATCTCTTGGCTACACAGAAGCATCCCTTTAGTACAAAGCTGGGGAGGGGAAGGCCAGACCCAGCTCAGTGAGCACAGGCAGCCAAGCTGCAGCCAAAATATGGTTCTGATCTTCCAAAACATTTTGGTGGTCCAGTGGCTGCCAGGTTGGAACATTCTGTTTGCTCTCTGGCAGCCACCAGGCAGTTTGGAAGGTCATTCCTGACTGCAGAGCTGATGCTTGCAGGATTCAAGCAGGTCAAGCCTGTGGAAAGCCTGGGTGAGGGAGCCTTGCAGGATGACAATCCCAGGATTTGTTTCCTGCCATCTTGCCCATCTTGCAGTTGCTGATGAGGCTCTGGGGTGCTGGGTGCTGCCAACGCTGGGTGGTACACAGGATCTCCATGTGCTGGGGGATTCTCCCAGCGTCTCCATGGGCTCTCCATGGCTCTGCCTCAGCCTCTGGCTCAGCAGTGCAGCCCTACATGCTCATCCTTCCCTGCTGCTCATACTTGTGGTGTGAGTAATCTGCCCCAGAGCCTCCCTCGCGGGTCACGGAGCCTCTGGGGCTGACCAGAGCAGGGTCACGAATTTCTGCTGCTTTCACAGCTCCAGCTCGATGGCTCCCTGTTGGGTTCAGGCTGGAATGAGCCAGGGTTTGGCCTGTCATCTCCCTGGAGCACAGCAGTGTTTTGTGGATACTGCTCTAGCAAATGGCTTTGAAATAAAAAAAGGGCTGATTAACCCTATTCTAGCAGTGTCTGTGGGACTTGGAGTGTGATGGGTATCAGGACACTCTCAGGCAATGTCTATGCCAGCTGCTGGACTTTCTCTGCAACAAATGATGCTGTGCAACAATCTCTAATGCTAACACTAAACTTGCTTAAGAAAAAACCCCAATGCTATTTAGCTGGTAGCTTCTGGTCATTCCCCTCAATCCCCAGTGATGTCCCTTCGGGGCAGGTATTAGGGAAGTGCTAGCTCTGAGAGCTTTGAAAAATAAATCATTGTAAGGCTGGAAGGTCTCTCACCTCTCCATTTTTGGAGGCTAGGAAATGAAGCACAGAGAAGCATTGCTGATCTGGAGGATGGCCTCTCTTCCAGACCCCAGTGTTGGATCTTCTGAATGGAGAGGGAACTGCCTCACTTCATTCCTGGTGAAACACCTGGACAAGCTTTTCTGGCTGATTGTAGGACTCAGGCACGAAGCCAACAAATCTGCAGCCTTTGAATTCAACACCTCCCTCTGCCCCCAAAGTCAACAAGAGCTTTGTTCACCTCTGGACAGCTGAATTTCCACTTTATAAATCCAGCCCCCTTCTAACCTGGTGTGGGGCACCATCAGTACTGTTATTCCATTAAATCAGAGTAAAATTATTATCTTTTGTTTTCTTTACTTGAAACCACAGGTCCACCCTGGCACCTGTGTGGTTAATCCCAGACCTGATTCTGCAGGGGGGAAGTCTGTGCGTTTTCAGGACAATGTGTTTCCTCCAGTGGCCACAGCACTTTTCACCTTTTTCCTCACACCTTTAGTGTAGATATTTCTTTGAGGCAATGGATATAACACGTTACCAAGGCAATGGAAAATCCAGGCTCCATATTGCAGATTTCTTCTCCAGCACGACTTGGAGGGAATGGGGCAGGAGTCGAGAGCATTATTATTGAATTCATTACTATTGAATTCAGTACTATTGAATTGAGAGGGAGCTCCATGAGAGTGGAGAGTTGACTGCTGACCCTGGCAATAATTATTCACCATATGGGCATTTTGTCTCTGTTCTGCATTACTGGAGGGCTTCTGAGGGCAGTGATGGAGGGTAAGATTTTTCCTTTTTTTCCCTTATCTTTCTCTCAGGGGATTTTCTCCCATTTGTGGCCTAAGAGATGGGAACCACCAATACTTAAGAGACAAAAGATGTGGTGAAGCGCTGGGGAAGGGGTGCAGCTGGTTGCAGGCTCTCAGCTGGGAGGCTTTCTCTTGGGAAGTGCAGAGACCCTGCGAGAGTTCGGCTGGCGGCAGTGAGGGGCTGGGCTGGGCTGGGCTCCTCTCTCTCTCTCGGGAGCAGAGCAGAGACAGGTGGGGTCTGGTGATGGACCATTGCTACCCAGAGGATTCGCTGCCTCTGTCCTCCCACTGTTTCTTCTACCATGGGTGAGCCTTTGCCCGTAAGAGCCGCTGTTGAACTGGGACCGTTCCTACACCCAACTTCACTGGGGGAAGGGGACACGGAAAGGGACCCTGATCCCCTCTCCCTTCCTGTAGGGCGCGTCTCCTCAGCTGTGTGTGGGAGCTGTTTGTGGCATCCTGGCTGCTGCTGTCCAGCCCGACTCTTTTCTGCTGCTGCTGCTTCGGGTTTTTGCTACACTTTAATTCGACATCCCACGTCTGCTCCGTCCCCCATGGCTCCTGCTGTGGTTGTGGAGTTTCCNGCCATCGCCGTGAGGGGAGAGGGGCGGGGCCGCGGCACAGCGCCCCCTGCAGGCGCGGGGAGCCAGCGCAGCCGCCCCGCCCGGCCGGGAGCCAGCAGCGCCCCTGGCGGCCGCCAGCGGAACTGCAGCGAGGGGAAAGCGCCCGCGGCGAGAGCGGCAGCGCTGGGCTCTGCTGCTCTTCGCTGCTGCTGCTGCTGGCTTGGCTTGGGGTGGATATTTACTAGCAAAGGACTGGTATTCCTTTTGTCATATCTTTGCCTGGAAGCCCCTTAATTTCAGAATTATAATAATTCGAAGGGAAGGGTGTCATATTTTCCATTCTAAGGGGGTTCCTGTCTTCCTTGGCGGACACCTGTCTTTCAAACCAAGACAGGCAGCCATGCTCATTCCCAGTGGGATGCTCTGCATGGCACTGGCTGAGCTGTGAGGGGAGGCTGCTACACTGGGGGGCCCCACAGTGACCACAGGCCCTGGCACTGCCATTCCATGGGTGAAATTAGGGATACACCAGCACAGCACAATGCTGGGGAACGAGGGCAATGTCCAGAGCACAGCATTGCGCTGGCTTTGACTTCGACTTCTGAATCTGGCCCTTGTGGAAACCAGGAGTGGGATTGTTAGGTAATCCTTTATTCTTGCCGCGGTGCTATGCACTGTGGTGGTATTTTGTGGGGTGCTGTGTGTTGCTTGGGGCTCAGACAGGGATGAGAAGTGTTCCTGCTGCAGCCCAGGGCCACAGTCTGAAGGTACTTGCTGGCCAGACACCTCTTCCTGGCCCGGGGATGCAATTCCCACCCCCAAGCCCTCAGGAGGAGCCGGGCACCATTGCGCCATCATGCCACAACAAGGAGGACCATCCCTCTGTCTGGAACGTGCTGTCACATTGTCCCCAGAGCCCCATTCCCACAAACCCACAGCGTTTTGGGTGCCAGCAGAGCCGCTGAAGCGGGCAGCAGATGTTGCACAGCTGGACGGGCTGTGTGGAGCAACACTGACATGCAGCGGTCGGCAGCTGCATCTCTGCCTGCCTGCCCCTGCCCACCCCAGCTCAGCCTCAGCAGGGATGGCCCCAGGCCAAGCCTTGCACTACTTCCCAAAAATTTAGCTATTTCCCTGTGGAAAAACCCCATCCTGGCTGGTGATCTTCCTCCCACAAAGGCAGTGTTTGCACATAGAAATCACCTGCTGATTAAAGAGAGGGGAAGTGCTAGCAGAAGCATTTTTTTCCCAGCATGTTATTTAAATTCCTTTAAAACTGCCCCATAACACTGCTTGTAAGTGACCATGCTGCAACCCAGAGGGTGCTGACAGGCAGTTGTTCCCAGATGGAAAAGTAGCTGCAATGCTGAACCAAGGGAGGAAAAGACTGGGAAGAGAGTAATTTCAGATATTTGAGCTCTCAGGAGCTCTGGGTATGATGTTGGCAGCTATATTGCTCAGAAGAGTTTGGCCACACTGGGTGCCTGTGCTGAAAATCTGTCCCTTTTATCAGTGCTGATGTGTTTTGAAACCTGGCCAGGGAAATGGCATGAGGTTGGGGCTACCCTGGCTGCCAGCCCTGCTGCCTAGAGCTGTCACATGGTCACAGTGTCAGCTCATGTGGCACCAGGGTATGAGCCAGCTGTGGCCAGCTGGCCCCATTCTCTGCTCTGCAAGGGTCCTTAGACTTGAGCCCAGTTGTGGATGGATGTCTGCCAGACTAAAGCACCAAAACCCAGGAGTGGTGATGACAGGGAACAGACAAAAAGAGAAAACAGGGAAATTACAACAACTGATGCAAGAAAAATCTCCCTTTTCCCAGGTTCAGTGTCCAGTGTTTAGCAAAGCAGGCATTTACAGTAAAAACCCAAAAGATGCTGTTGTGGCCTGAGTACATGAGACATTGGAGCAGTTCAGGGAGGAACACTTAGGATGGAAGGACTTTGCTCGGGTCTTAGCAAATGGGGTGCTTTGGGCTGGTTTGGTTCTGTATAAGGAGTCAAGCCAGGGCTGTAGTGGAACACCAGCTCAATGGAAGCTTCCTGGAAATGTGTGGTGTTTTAGCCAAAAGACTGAATAAGATTCTTGAATGTGTGAGAGGGGAAACAGTGAGTAGGTGCTGGGAGAGGATTTTACCTTTGTGTGGGGCTGAGGAGACTGATTCAGGAATTTTGCATCCAGTTCAGGTGTCTGCATTTAAGAGAGGGTGTTGGAGAGTGTTGAAAAGAGCTACAAAAATGATTGAAAGACTGGAGAAACAGCTTTACAGGGGAGAGAACTTAAAGACCTCCATCTGTTTGCATTATTAAAAAAAAGAGGTTGAGAGGTGACTTGATGACAGTGTATAAATACCTTCAGAGGGAGTAAAGAGCGGGCATTGCAGGATCTGTAATTTAGCAGGGGAAAAACCATGGATGGCTGGAAGCAAGAGCCAGATGAAGTCAAACTGGAAATTAATCACCTTCATTGTTTAAAAAAAAAAAACCCAACAGGTCCAACGTTTTGGAACAAATCCAAAGGAAAAGGGTGGGTTTTTTTAGTCTCAGTGTCTGAAAATGAAGACTGGGAGCTTTTCTCAAAGACCTGTGTTAGCTAAGGCACAAGTTAGCACTGAATGGCTGGAGCTTAATGTGGAGATTATTGGGTTGAAACGACTGAATGGATACACTCAGCATTGCAGTGGCATCCCAAAAGATGCACTAGCACCTATCTGTGGGCTTACCTACCTGGCTCCTGAGCAGGACTAATGAAGAATGTTAACTCAGGAGCAAGGATGAAGTGAAGAAAAGAAAGGAAAAAAATCCATCATGGCGTTGATTTTGCTCACTGACTTTTAAGTGGAAAAAATAAATCAGAGACGAGGAAGAGCAATCCCCTTGACCCAGACACCTGCAGGTGTGGAGAAGCTGGCTGAGTATGGTCAGTCAGAATAACTCTCTGGAAGTGGCTGGATGAGTTGCTGTCCCGAATTCATGACATCAGTTTGAGAAGGGGTTTAGCTGTGCTGGTGTAGAACACACTCCTAACGACAGCCTTGGGGCCCTTCTGAGTGTCAAAGCCAGATCTGGCTGTGGGAGGGTGTGATTTTCCCTACCCTGGGCGCACATCTGGTCCTTTGTTCTGGACAATGGGAAGGCCCCTTCCTCTGTGGTCCCACCCTTGCTGCTGTTCCTGGCCCTGTTCCAGGCTCAGCCGAGCCCCTGCCTGCTCTCAGCCTCCTCACACCCACCCTGCTACCAGCAGCTCGGAGCAGTTGGATTTTGGGATGTGGTGGTGCCAGGTTGTGGGTTCTCCTTGCAGCAGGGAAGCTCAGGTGCGAGCACTTGGTGGAGAAGCAGAAATACAGGGTTTTGCTTTGTTGGCTGATGGATTGTCCAGGGTTAGAGCCCAAATGGCCACTCAATGTCCCACCTGCACCCCTGGGAATATCAAGGACCTTGTGTCCTGCCTTCACACCAACACTTTCCTAAATAATTCAGGGGTTACAGGGTTTGGCAGCTGGAAAGGTCAAACACTGACAAGCATGTTGTCCCCAACACTGTCCCTGGCTGGGCTTCCTTTCCCATCTCCAGCCGTGTCCCCCAGCCCTGCTGCTTGTGTGATGCTCCAGCAATGGTCACTGCCAGGAGTCAGGATGAGCTCCAGCCTTCCTGGAGCCTCCTGGGGAATCATTGAAACAAACACGTGGGAAGAACCAAACACCTTGAGTGTTTTAGGAGGGAGCTTGGGCTCTGAGGACAGCACCTGGCTCGGTGTGGACAGTCCCCTGCCTTGGGCAGTGTGGGAATGGCTAATAGCCTGTCTAATTTGGGCAGGCCTCTCAATCCCTAATCCCCTCCCTCCCAGGTGATAACACGTTTTCAATATTCAATGAAAAAAAACCTGAGCGGAAGTGAGTGAAAGGCGAAATGTCTGTCTGTGGCAGAAAGCAAGAGATTGAAAGTGTTACCAGTGCTTTAGGGTGGGTAATAGCAGGAGATTTGTGAAACGGATCTGGAAGAAAAGCCCTTTTTCAAAGGAATTGTATAATCACTGGTAGCTCAGTGTCTCACGCTCAAGGACTTGCCTTCACGATCTGCCATCAGAGAAGAGGATTTGCTGCTCTCTTCTGTAGATGAGCACTGCAGAAACCCTTCCCACACTGCTTTTCTAAATCTTCTTTGAAGGGATGCTCCTCTGCTCCTACCGAGTGTCAGGGCTCTCCCTGGTTTGTGACCCACATTTGCAGAAATAATCAGGAATAAAAAGGGGAGCAGAAAGCACCTGCTATGGAGGGATGCCCCTCAAAATCCCAGTGTCCCCAGAGCCAGGGACTGGGGAGGGGGGTCCAGGGCGATGCTGGGGGCTGCACTGGAAAAGAAATTTGCCCCACTTGTAGATCTGTGGGGTGCTCAGCTGCAGGCAGAGCTCTTTTGGCAACAGGAAGGATAGAAAGGGTTTCAGTGGAAATGATCTTTATTGGCAAGTGCAGCTTTGCTGAAATCAACCCATTTTGTGGGAACACATAGGAAACTATTGATGCGAAAAAAAACCTGAACCATTCATTTTGACCTTCAGAGGATAATTTTTTCTTCCAAAGCTTTTAATTTCAACAAATTACTCAGTTTAGTTTTGATGTTACGACTCAAATTGATACCATTTTAATCTTCCATGTGTGTGAGCTGCTGGCTCCTGGCTGTACCCTGGCAGTGCTGGGCTCCAGTGGCACCCACAGCACCTTTCCATGGCACAGTTCCAGTCACACAGCAAAGCAATCCTTCCCCATCGACGCTTCTGAAAGCCTTCTCCATCAAATTTGGGATAGACAAGAGGACTTAGAGATGAAAATACATCTGAAAGCGCCACAATTTCCTGTGGAAGAGAAATTGTACTTTCCAAGCACTCTGAGTCAGCAGTGCAGAGCCTAACCCTCCCTGCTCAGCCCTTCTGATCCAGCCTCTCAAAGAACAGCAATAAACATATACATTAGCCAATTTATTCGGTGTTTTGCATTTGTAGGGCATTTTTGATGTGAAAAGGAGCATAGCTTTGAATTTGAGTGACCTTGATGTGCTTAAAGTCCAGCTGCTCTTGAAGTCTGTGTAGAATTGGGACCTGTTAGTGGTCTGCATACTCCCACCACGTCCTGCTGATATCCCCCTGGCAAGAGAGGGAGGTCTGGCTGCTGACTGCATTGATTTGAGGTGACAGCAGACCTGTGCCAATGCTGGGTTTGTTTATTCTCATGTAGGAGTGGTGGTGGCTGCAGCACACAGCGTTTGCAGCCCCGTTCACCAGGGCTGGGACTTTTGCTGCTGTCTGGGAAGTTGCAAGAAGGACAACAACTGTTCCCTGTTTCATCCCTGCAGTGCTTTGTGCAGATAGAAGAGGTGTGTGAGGCTGCAGAGGCTGCAGGGAGCTCATGGCTAGTGCAAAGGCATGTCCCTTCCCATCCACGCCCGGGATCCAAGGCTCCTCCTTGGTGGATTTGCAGGGAGCTGGAGGAGGGAGGGATGCTCAGGGCTCAGCACTGCAGTGCCAGGGCTCTCCTGGGCTCACCTTTAAAGCAACATCATTAATTTAGAGACACGTACGAGGGGAAATTCCCTGTGAGCACGATGTGTGAGGGAGCTGGACCCAACGAAGGAGGGATTGTCACCTTGGGAAGCTCAGTGATGCTGTGGATGCTCCTCCTGCACACCGAGGGGAGGCTGCAGCCTCTGCCCACCCAGCCCTGCCACCAGCAGCTGTAGGCCTGCAGAGACAACTCCCCAGGCTCCGTTTTTAACTCACTTGCTTTCATTTATATTCAATTAGAGGATAAATGTAGGCAATGCGTGCGCTCAGCTCAGGCAAGGCTGCTGCTCCAAAGCAACCACAGAGAAGGTGTTTTATTTTTAAAATAGATGAAGGAAGAGATGAAGACAGGGAGTTCTGCACTCTAACTATCACCTTCTTGTTGCTAATGTTGGCCTGGTCATGAAAATAGAAAGGTTTATAAAAATTATTTGTTTTCCAACACACATGCTGTTTACTCAGCTCTAGCAGGGAAAATAAAGCCAAGGCTTCTGCTCGTGCTTTAAGTCAGTTCCTGTGTCTCATGACCAGGTTTGTAGAGATGCTCCTGAGAATTTCGACTTCCAATCACTCTTTATTTGATGATTTAAATAAATGATAAATATGCATATGGAATAATGAAAATATTAATGAAAGAAGTGCAGTCTAAAGAATTTACTGATCTCCCTTGAATCAGGGCAATGCCTGACAGGGCTCTGCAAAGGGAGTGGAGGCTCCCCTGCTCAGGGGCAAGCCCTGCAAA
The DNA here is from genome assembly GCA_013397915.1 of Daphoenositta chrysoptera. Lineage (NCBI taxonomy): Eukaryota > Metazoa > Chordata > Aves > Passeriformes > Daphoenositta > Daphoenositta chrysoptera. The sequence continues at coordinate 368,310 of VZRO01002997.1, forward strand.
AACCCACTGAGCCTGGCTTTTAAATGAAGGTGGAAAAGTTTCCAGCATTGTGTGTGGCTCAGTCTCACAGGCTGTGTGCCCTGATAAGGCACATGGGATCTCACTAACAACCATCTGCATTTAGAGCAGAATTTTGCCCTAAAACATTATCCTGACGTGCTTAAAAGTGGCAGTGCCCTTTTGCAGTGTGTTTTAAGCACATGTATGCTGACACCTACATGTGTTGACCAGGCTGGACTCAGCCTTGTGCCTCAGTCCCCACGGCAGAGTTGTGCTGCTTTGTCTTTTCTGGGCTCTGCCCACCCCAGAGCACACAGAACTGTCAAAACCCACTTAATACACGTTGATTTAATGGGAGTTGTGCAGCAAAATGCTGCTGGGTGCTTGGAATGTGAAGTCTGCGCAGAGGATTCATTACTCCTGCATTGTAATTAATGATAATTAAAAAAAAAAAAGAGAAGTTTTTGTATCGAGAGTTATGCTGGATGTCAGAATTAACATCTCATTGAATTATCAAAGCTTTCAAGTAGTGGGTGGTGGAGAGTGGCTTGGGGCTTGCAAATAGGTCAGAGAAAGAGCTGGTTGCTAAATATCTGATGGAAACGTTCCACTGGGGAAGAAAATCTTGCTGATTTGATGGAATAGGAACAATTCTTGGGAGGATGTCGATTCTGTTATAACTTATGGAAAAAACAGGCATGGAGGCTGGGCTGCCTGCATGTGACCTGGGCTCTGTGGCTTGTTCCCTGGGGATTCCTCCTGGTCATATATGCATTACTCCCCTTGTCACTGCAAAATGAAAACACAAAAAGAAGGGAAGCATGAACATTTTGGTGGCATGGTGCCAGCACAGGTCTGCTCTGTGCCTTTGGCAGCTCCAGCCGAAAGCCCTTGAAAGCAGCCACCGGTTTTTTGGGTGCTTGGGCTTTTGGGTTTAACCAGGGATGGTTTGGGACCGGTGCTCTGGGCTGTGGAGCACTTGCAACTCTGTGTGACATCAACAGGGGGAGCGGCAGGTCCTGCGGACGTGCTATCCTCCAGTCCCTGCACCAGCATCCTCCGTCCCTTTCACCCAGCATCCTCCATCCCCTTCATCCAACATTTTCCATCCCCTTCGCCCAGCATCTCCCACAAGCTTTCTCCAGCCCTCAACCCAGCTTTCTCCTGGCATCTTGCAGGGCTGGCAGTGGTTTCCACCTAGGTGGGAGTTCATCCCTCAGGTTTTCCACCCCTGCTGCCACTGGCATGTGGCATTACCATGAAGGCTTTCGGTTGTGTGTACCCACAATGTGGCAGAGATGGTAAATTTTATTGTTGTGGCTCTTTGTAATGATTCTCACAATAATTCAGCACTGAAATCAGCCAGCTGGGAAGAAGGACTCTCTGTTTTTGCATGTGATCCCACCTCCAAGGGGTGGCCAGTTCTTTTGCATGAAGTTCTGCTGGATTAAGGATGCCCAAGGACCTCTGACACTGCCAGGATCCTCCTGTCTTCCTCCTTTGTTGGGGTTACAGCAGAGGGCCACCTGAGGATACAGAGATGAAGGACTGACATGCTTAGCTGCTCCTCCCAAGCAGAGGGGAGAATGTAATATTTTGGGAACCAGATCTGGCAGCTTGTGCTGTGCCAGCCCTTGTGGGCAGCGGCCTTGAGCTGAGAGGTGGGCACAGGGTCCATCCTTTGGCAGCTGAGGCTGTGCAACTTCTATTTAAAACTAAGGGATTTCTTTGTTCCAGGCAACTCTTTCCATAATCTTTCCTCTGCTCAGCTGCTTCTTCCTGCTCCCATAGACAATAACCTTGTGTGAACTGCTGGAGGAGACAGTGGCTCAGCAAACCCTCCTGCCTCCCTGCCAGCTGTGTTCCCCTGATCAGAGGGACCCTCTGGTCCTATGGGGAGAGACAGGCTGGCGGCAATTATGGAAAGCAGATTTCATAAGGGTTTGTCTCCGTGGGGGGAAAAGAGCAGAGCTGCTGGGGAATAATAATTATATTATTATGCAGGAATAAAGTCCCGTTTATTTCTGAGAAGGGGATGGGTATGGGGGAAGAGCAGTAGGTGATTGCAGAATAATTATCCCACAGCAGCTATGCCGGGCAGCGTTGCCTTGTAGGCAACTCCTAAATGCTGTGCTAGAGAAGGACTGCCAGCCCGTGCGGTCGGTGAGGATGGGGCTGTCCCATCCCACAGGGCACTTGTGGGCATCCATGGGCTCCTGCAGGAACCAGAGATGATGGAAACACTCACCGGGCAGCGCCACACACCTGCGGGCAGGGCCGGGCAGCCAGGAGCCAGCAAGCTCCCGGCGCTCTGTTCCTCCCCGCCACAGTGGGATGTGCAGGGATGCTGCCGCTGCCCTGCGGCTCCGTCCGGCCCACCCAGCTCCTCCAGCACATCCCGGCTGCTTCCACCTGCCTTTGTCTCCATCACAGCGGCGTTCTCCCACCGCCTGGCAGCTCATTCCTGTCTTGCATCACCACGCGTGAACCAGCGATCACCCAGTTGGGTCCCATGAATATTTAATATCTGTGTCACTGTGCTTCCTCCCCCCGCGGCGCTGCCGATCGCTCCCCCGGGACCGGGGGGTTTGCCCAAGGTCATTGCCGGTGCCGGCCCCAGCGGCTGCGGAGCGGCCTGGGGGGGTCCCTCAGGTGTCATTGTCCTTACGGCTGCTCCCCGCATCCCCGCTGGGTGGGGAAAGCTCCAGCCCCGCGGGAAGAGCAGCACAAAAGGGGAAGGGCATTACCGCAGGCCTGGAGATGCGGGAGGTGGGCAGCGGGACAGGGATGCAGGTGGCTGCCGGGGGGGCCGTGCCGAGGGGCGGTGACCTCCCCCGACCTGCTGGATCCCTCCAGAGACCCGCAGCGGGATGGAAGTACCACCACTCCTTTCGGAGAACCGTTTTGCGTCCCCATGCGATTCCCGGCGCCTTCCTCGTTGTTTCCCAAAACTGAGGCCGGGGAGGATGGGGGAAATCAAATTTTTTTACCAAAAATTTTTCACATAATAAAACATTAAACCATTTAAAACCCCGTATTTTTACAAATGGAGCATACACACCCCCACACCCCCACAAGAAAGGCAGGCGCGCGTCCCCCGCTCCCGGGGGCACGGGCGGTCCGGCCCGCCGTCCCTCACGCCCTCACAATGCCGCCCCCTCCCCTCCGCGCCCCGCCCCTCGGCCCGCCCCCGCCCGGCGCTGATTGGCTGCGCCGCGCGTCAGGT
>VZRO01002997.1:372027-403553 GCA_013397915.1 Daphoenositta chrysoptera
CGAGGGGACCCCCGCAGTGCGGGACCCCCGGAGCATCTCTCGGCCCGGCCCCGGCTCCGGCCGCCCCGCGGGGCTGCGTGCGGGGCTGTGCCCGCCCGGGGGTGCGGTCTGGAGGGGCAGCTCTGCCAAGCCCGTGCCGTGCCGGGGCTGGTGCTGGTGCTTTTGGGGAGCAGCGGGGCTGGTGCTGGTTCAAGCTACCCGAAGCATCCTTCAGGCAGTGGTCCCTGGTATACGCTGTTCTCCCCGTGGAGGAGGTGAAGACGATCCTTCCCATCGCCTTGCATCCAGGCAGTGTCCAACAGGGTGGATGCTGACCTCGGGCATCTCCCGGTGGGACTTTGAAGGCAGAGTTGCTCCACAACCATCAAATGGCCCCGGCGTCCCACCTCGACGTGCCGGCAGCAGAGAGAGCAGGGTTAGTGATGATTTGGTGTCACCTTGTTCTCAGCTGTGTCAGGAGGTGTATTTGCAGCTCAGTGGGTGCTGGGGTACTCACATGGTACCTGCTGGGTGGGCAAGGGCAGAAACGAGCCACCAGCTTCATCTGTGCCGGGGATGATGTGTCTCAGTGCAGCCTGTGCCAGGCCTCGTCTTGCCCCTGTGCCGGTCGGGGCTTACACAGAGCTGAGGAAGGTGCTATGGCAACAGGGATAAATGGAGTTATCAATGTAGGGTGTGAGGAGGAGAGAGGTGAAGAGTGGGTGGGAGGGCTGTGCTCTCAGGTGAAGCTCCTGCTGGGTGTAGCACACGGTGACAGCACTGGTCACTCGCCCAGAGGTGGAACACTGATGCTCTTCAAAGCTGAGACTTCACTTTGCCTATAGATTAAGTAGACAAAACTGCTGGAGTCCAAGGACGGAGCTTTGTCCACTTATTTTACTGGAGAACTTGGCTTCACTCTGTGGTTCCAAAGCTTTATCTTCAGACACATGCAAATACTATAGCACTGATTCTTTCCTGTTTTATATTTGTTTTTTCTCTTTGTCTGGAAGATGTTTGGCTTAAGTACATTGAGCTTCCTCTGATGTGAAAGGGGTGCAGTCTGTTGTTCTGGTAGTGTTAACAGTCTGAGCAAGGGGATTAATCAACCTTTTTTATTTGGCTAGAAATAAAATCAACTGAAGATCTGGAGTAGTTTGTTTTTCGGGCTTTAATTTGCTTTCTTCTGCTGAGGTTTCTCTCTTTGCTTTTTCTGGAAGAAACAGAATGGCTTAAGATTGGGAATTGCTGATAAAGGTAGGATGACTTGAGTGTTCTTAAAGCAAAAGCAATTTCTTCTCTTGTGCCATGATCAGACAGAATGGACTGAGCAACTCAGTGCAGCACAGTGTGACCCTCTGGGTGCCAGCCAGGGGATCCACATACACATCCCAAGCTTCCTCAGGCACATTTCCCTCTCTGACCCCTGTGTTGTGTTTGTTTCCATTGGTATCCAGAGTATCCATAGTATGCATTGGCTCTGGGTCTCCCACCCTGGGCTTCAATGGCTTCATCAGAGCATCCTGCTCCTACAGGCAGAGTGACAAGTGCATGATGTGGCTGGTTCAGCAGTGGCTTTGGGATGCTCCCAGATTCCGTGCAGGATCCTTACATAACATCCCCGATGTCTTCTGCCATAGGAGCTGGCAGGGATGGAAGTCTGGGGAATTTTGTGTCTAATCCCTGTGCTTCGGTTCTCACTTGGGAAAAGGGAGCATCCAGGATGAGCACTGCCCACCACCACCCCTGGGTGTGCTGAGTTTGTATTGTGGAGGCCAGCATCACCCTTTGAAGTTTTAATGTGCTAATTATTAATGGCTTACAGCCACTTAATCGCAAAATTGCTCTCTAGTGCCTTTACACTGTAGTGAGGGCCAGGGCAGGAGCACATGGGCAGATTATGTCTTCTCCAAGAGGCCAATTTGTTAGTCCTGAGTGTGACAGGTTGAGATTAGCCCTGGCTGATGGGGGATTGCTGGCGTGTTCCAGGGTGGGTTTTAGGACACCCGAGGGTGGATGAGGAAGCACGAGGAGGAGATGCTGGGCTCGGCAGCATCCCCTGTGTGCTGGGGGAGCCTGGGGTGGCCTTACAGGTGGATGGTACAGCCATGGTCTGTGTGGGAGGTGCTCTCTATGGGTTTTGTGGGGTTTTCTGTGCTGCCCCGTCTGCTGTGAAGGAGTTTTGTGCAGAGGTTTGCTCTCAAAGGCTGTTATGCACCGAAGCCACAGCAAAGCTAGTGGACATAATGGGCTTAGCTGAAACCCTCCGTTTGCTTTAACTCACGCATGTTTTCAACATCACTTCTCCAACTCAGTAGGTAATTAATGCATTATGTGCTCTGTTGCATTAAACAAATGGGCCTTTTCTCATGCACATTATTAGAAAGGCTTCCCTTAATGTTCATAGCATTATCACTGATAAGAGGTTAGTGTGAGAGGCCTCAGGGTCAGTGATGTTCAGAGCTACCAAGATTTCAGTTCTGACTTTGGTGCATTTCTCATTCCAGTTTAAGAAGCACTTCAGTTTTCCCTGAGCTGCCTGCTTGCTCTGCTCTTGTCCTCCTCCTTTTCCCAGTTTCATAATGTTTATTTTTCTTTCCAAGCCTGTGATCATGTTAAAATCCTGGATTTTGTTTTTAAGGGAAGTAAATTGCTAATCCTTATGTTTGTGGAGACAAGCTTAGAAGTATCCCCCGCCTTATCGCCAAAGCCTCTAACACCCACCGTGGACACTCTGCCTCTTCCTTTTATCCCCAGTAGTCTCATTTTAAGCAGGAGCTGGAGCTCTGCTGAGGAGTCTGGCTTGGGGATGGCTGCTGCTTGGGTGGATGCTTGTGTTAGAGCAGAGAGGCAGCTGCTGTGGCCAGCGTGGTGCTGGTTGGACTTTCCATGCCTACAGAACAAAAATCCTCAATCCCACGTGGTTCTTAGGGCAGTGTTGAGCTACATGGGTCTCTTTGAAGGACATTTTGTTCTGGCTCTCTTCCAGCCCCATGCACAGCAGGTGGGTGGGCTGAAAACCCCAAATATCCTTTCACAGCCTTGCTGTGCTCATGCTGTGCTGGGTCAGCAGGAGAGCTGCACCCAAACCCCGGGTATTGGTGTCTTTAGCCTGTACTGAGTGCTTCAGATCCTGAGAGTTGTTGCCTTCTCTCCTCCCTGGTGTTTTGTCATGTTCACCCGCCTTCCTGGGTCACCAGCTCCCAGAGGTGACGCTGGGTCTGACTCCTCACCTCTGCATCACGCAGGAGGGGACAATGAACAATTCCTGCTGCAGCCACAGGGCCGGAAATGCAGGTGGCTCGGAGCATTAACCACGGGAATGTATTCCATGCTGCCACGGCAATGTGTGAGTGCTGTGTCAGGGGGTGCAGTGACAGCTGATGGGTCCCCAGCCTCCGGCGTGGGACCACCTTGGGCTGGGGTGCTGCTGCTCAGATGGAGGAGGTGCAGCCACAGTCCCTCAATGGGTGGTGGCTGCAGCTTTGGGTGGGATTAGCTGATGGTTCAGATTGTGAAGAGGAGCCTGGCAGATCCCCGGGGGCATTGGGGGTGACCTGGGTACTTGGCTGGACACAGGGGAGGTGACAGGTTGAGGAGGGGACTGGTGAGTGCTGGCTTCGTCCAGCTGGAGAGGTGGAGGGCTTTGCTTTTGTGCAGGGCATGTGAAGAAAGGTCTGTGCATCCTGTTCTTGCAGGATGGTGTTACAGGATGGTGAGGGCAGGTTTGGGGGGTCCCCACAGCACCGACAGTGTTGTTGTAGAGGAAAGGCCTGTCCAAGCCATGGAGCCATCAGCAGCCAGACCCTGCCACGCTGGGGCTGTGCCCCTCGAGGGGTTGGGAGCTCTCAACTCCTGCTAGGACAGAAACAGCTGAGTTGTTGAAGGTAGTTTCAGGACCTTGTGCTATCATCCCTTTTACACCTCTGGGTGACTCCTCTTCCCTTCTCTCATCCAGCCATTAGATCCTTTGGAAGAAGTCTTCCCACCTGTGTATGGGTTCACCTGCCTGAATGCCCCGGCTCTGCCTCTGACCCTGTGGGGGACAAGCAGGAGGGGCCAGGGAGGGTGAGCTGGAGCTTTCCTGCTGCTCATCACTTGGGAAGGCAGCTTAAGCCTTCCTTGTTTGAGGGCTCAGGATTGTGTTCCATGTGGTTACTGAGATAACTTGTGTTCAAGGTGCCAGCAGGATTGAAATTTATTTAAAGAAATGGAAATGAAGGTGTGGATGTGAAAGCTGAGGATAAGGAGGATGGTCTTGTTCCTTGGTATCAGCATGGGAGCAGCCAGGGCAGAGAGTGCCTTTTTTCAATCAAATAATAAGTTTGTATCTTAAAGCTTAAAATAAAGACATGTTGCCCAGAGCAGAAAATGTCACTCCCTTGCCTTCTTCCCTTCCTTCACGCTCCTATCTGAATCATTCTTGAAGCAGATGCATCCAACTGTCCTGACTCAAGACTCAGAATCTGGGACTTTGCAATGCTCATCAAAATCAGGATATTTCTGGGAGGATCTCTAGACCATTGAGGGTCTTGTTTGTTAGCTTCTCTCTGCTGGGCTTTTGCTTTTTGTTTTTATTTTAAATGATAGCTGAGATTCAGACACATCATCACTGAGCTGTCACTTGGAAAATGCCATCTGTAAAATGGCACCACCACTGTGAGGAGATGTTAGACCCAAACACCAGCCTGTGGGGAGGCAAAGGTACTGGAACACTGAAAAAAAGTGGTTTGTCTGAGGCTGTGTGGTGGCAGATGTCCCAGTCCCTTTGCTGATGCCAGTGTCCCTCCAGGCCCTGTGAGGTGGCTGGGACAGGTGGGACAGGGCTGGAGTGTGACCAAAGGGACTCTTGCGACACGGACTGGGGTTTGCACGGGGTGCAAAGGTTGTGCCTGTTCAGAGAGCTGGGAAATGTGTGGCCACGTGTGGGATGGGCTTCCTGGGGAGTGACTGGTTCTGCCCTTGGAGCACCCTCCTGGTGCTCTCTGTTCCCAGCGAGGCCTCTTGGCCTGGACCCTGCCCGGCTGTGCCAGAGGGGACAGGACCCCTGTGGTCAGGGAGTGATGGTGCCGAGGGCTACACCGAGGTGACACCTCGGGATGTGTGACCCCATCCCCGAGGGGACTGTGGGCCTTGTGCTGCTCCAGCGTGGCCTTGCAGGGGGATCTGCCTGCGTGGGTGGTGGTGATGGTGGGCATCGGGCCTGTCCCCAGCTCTGTCCTCACTGCTGCGGGTGAGCAGCACAAGGACAGGGACATCCAGGACATCCCACTCCCTGCGGCTGTGGGCACACAAGCACAGAACGAGCTTTTTCCTGAGGAGCTGAGGTCCTGGATGCCAAGTTCTGCTGAAGGCAGGGGAAAGATTCCAGAGGTTTTTTGATGAGAGCCTTATAAATATCCAGGGCTGAGGCTCCGTGTGCTGGTGACATTTGTGGAGCTAACTCCAGCTGACTGTCAGGGACTGCTGCTGTGGATCTGAGGTGCTTGCTGGTGCTTCCAAGGAGCAGCTGATGAAGGCAGGGATCTTTTTACAGCTGTCTGGCTGGAATGGAAGGCTCCTTCTGCTTTACCTCTGACAAGCACTTAAAAAAATTAAACAAAAAAATAATATTGAGGAGCTGGATTTTTGTACAGCACCTTGATCGCACCTGAGACTTCACTGAGCTCTTGGATGAGGATGGAGCAAAGGCTTGGACTTGCTTTAAAAGTCCTGGAAAGCCAGAGGCTGTGTTGCCCTGGCAGGTGCTGCATGTCTGAGCTCAACAGGGCTGCCTTGTGCAGCGAGGCTTTGCTCAGTGGGAGTAGGGCCCAGAGGGGCAGAGACTGGCACTTTATAATTGGTTGGGGATATTAATATATTTTATGAGCTAAAGGCTAGATTGCAATCCAGCCATCTGCCCTGTCCTGGGGGGGGTCGTGTGTCTCCAGCACCCCAGGAGAACAGAACCAGTTGCAATTCAGTCTCATTAAACTGGCTAAACCCCAGATTTCTGGTTCACAGGAAATTATTTGCTTTTTTAAATTTGACTTTTAGGTTGTGTCAGGCTGAAATTGAATGGTTGTTCTTGCTTTGCTTCTGCTTAAGCTTCCAGTGAGCTGGAGTGTCCTGTGCCTTGAGGCTGCCCTGTAAGATTGTTGTGCCTGGAGCCAAATCCATCCCCAGTATGGGGTTGGGGGCTGCTGGGTCCCTGCCAGGGGGGAAATGCTCCCAAAATCCCAGCAGGGCTTGTCTGGAAGGGTCTTTTATTGGATTAAAGCTTGTCAGTCTGGAAGCATTTCCAACAAGACACTCTAGACTTGGAATAATTGAACCTCATTTGTCTGACAGAACATTTCCCCCGTTATTCAATAGGAAACTTCCCGATGCTGCTGGTCCTGGCTCGCTGCAGCTGCTTTTCACGGAGGAGCAGGGGAGGCTGTCACTTCTCCTGACAGGGTCACTCCCTCCCCACGGCTCCTCTCCTGCATCCCGGGATGCAGGGAAAATGGTCCAGCTTCTTGCTGTCCTGGCGCTGAGGGGCTGCGAGCAGCTTGGCTGTCTCCCCTTGTTTTCTCTGGCCGTGTAATAAAGGCAGGGAACAGGGAGGGGGCTGCTCGATCTGCGTGGTTTCCCGGGATTTCGCCTTGCTGCCTGCGAAGAATAGACCCTCCAAACACTGCCGGGGCTGTAATCGCCTGGGGAGCGCTGGAGCTGCCCAAAGCGCCTCTTTTGTTGGAGGCTGAATTCCTCCTCTGGCTGGTGCTCATCTGGATCTTCCCATGCAAAATTCCTATCGCCCTCCGTCACCCGAGATGCAGCAGGGTCATGATGCCATGCAGGCTGCCAGCCCCCGGATTTGGCAACAGCTCTGCTCCAGCCCTTCAGGGCTTTTTTTCCCCCCCGACTCTGGAAGAGATTTTTGAGGTTTCTGCTCCTCATTCACGCACACGGGTCCTATTTCAGTGAATGAGGAGCTTCCCTGGAGCTGCATGAACTAATGCCTTAGTTTGGTCTTGTGCTGCTTGAAGGAGGATTTTTTTTTTTTTGGATTTCTGAACACCTGCTGTATGAATTAAAATTTGCCTTGTAAATGTAACCGATTCAGAGTCTGAGCATGAGCGATGGGCGTTTGCTTTTTGCCTGGAAAAAGAAAAAAGCAAAAACCTCGAAGGTTTTTCTCTTCTGGCAACTTGGATTTAAAGCAGAGAAGCCCAACACACTTCTTTTTTAACCATTTTTAATTCAGTTGTCCCCTGTCCTTATAAATAAGCCCCCAGAAACATGACGAGGCAAGCATCCCTGCTATTTATAGCTCTGCTCCACATGCCTGTTTTAAAAATCGGGCAGCTAAACGGCTCTGCAGCCTTTCACAAAAAGGCTTAATGACACAGGCATTTTCTATGCATGGATGGGTGGGTGTTTAAAGGCCGTTTGGTGCTGAGCCTTCACCCTGAACAGGCAGGATGGTTTCTGCAGCAGGGAGTTTTTTCCTGGGCAAAGAGGAGCCCCTTGGCACTGCCCCAGCCCTGGGGAAGGGGCTCTGGGTGGGCTGCACCCTATGGCTCACCCCTGCTCTGGCCACTGGGGGGGTTCTCACCTGTCCCCCACACCTTGGCCCTTCTTGGGGTCACCACTAGACAACATATATTGATATTCCCCAAGTTGTTTGGCTTTTTTTTTAGTAATTTGTTGAGGCTGCATTAGCCTTTTATTCCTTCTTGGGTTTTTTTTTTTTCCTCCTTTGTGGCATCACCTCTCTCTAATGAGGAGGCTGCTGGTAACCTTTACCCGTTTAACTGGTTGTGCCACTTCTCAGATGAATCTGCTTTATTCCTGGCAAACTGTACAGCCACAGTTTTCAGGCAGCTTTACTCTATTTTGACTGACTGGCTGACTATATTAACTGATAGTGCTGCTTGGGCTGCTTTGATCCTGTATTATTTATGGAAATGATGGCACATAACTCTCTGTAGCTGATTAATGCTGCATGTATTTTTAATATGCTAGTTCTCCTGTTTGATCTGTGCTAAATGATTATTCTCTGATGTGTTCCTGGGTTCATTTTGGCTCTTTATGAGAAGGAGATTGAAATGGACTGTTTGTTTTGTTGCCTTTTTTTTTAATCTCCCAGTGGTCTCATTGTGGGCTGCCTTGTCAGCTTTCACAGGTTGTTTTCCCCAGCAGGGCTCTGCCTGCCACGTGGAGCACTTACACTTTATTGCTATTAATTTGAGCGCTTCACTGGTGACATTACTGTAAATTCGTCCCTGTGTGTGCAGTTGTGGGAAGTTTTGGGACGATACAAGGTGGAACAACACCCTTTTAGGTGATGCTCAATCCTTCCTTCTGTGCAGTTGCTGAATAAGACTGTGACTGTCACTGAATGGGACTCGGGTCCAGCAGCACCTGAATGAGAAGAAAACCAGTCTAAATTGGCAAGGCTGTAATTCATATTTCTGTGGCCTGTCACAGGATGGCTGGGACTGGTTGATATTAAGGGGATGACTTTAATTACCAGGGATGTGTGTGCTCTACCCACAGCTTCCTCTCCTGCAGTGTGACATGGTCATTGCTGGGGAGGGATCCGTGGGCAAAGCTGATGTTTCATCCCAGGAAATAAAATACCCACTGCATCCTGTGGTGCATCCCATGGCATGTGCAGTGCTGCTGGCGCTGATGTGGAGGAGGGAGGCTGATGTCCTTCATCCATCCTCCAAAATCTGTCCCCGGCACTAGGTGTGGCTGACAGGGTGGAAACCAGGAGGTTGTTCCAGGAAAACCATCTGTGAGCTGGAGGATCAGCATTTCCCCTTCCCAGGGGCCAAATGGAAGGGAAGGAAGTTGATTATTTTTTTTAATATATATTTTTTTTGTCCTGCCTTTTGTAATAACTGCTCATTTTCATGGCACAGGCAAAGGTTGTCTCCAAACCCCTGCCTGCACCCTGCACGTGGTCAGATCCACCTTTTCCCTTGGCATGCTGTGTTCCAGCAATAACAGGTTTGTGAGGATGCTTTCATGAGCAGCACTGTAAAGGTGCAAAAGCAATGCTCAAAAAACCTTCACATGAAAGCTTTTTCCCCCTTCCTCTGAACAGGCCTTTTTGGCCTTGTCAAAATCAGCAAAATATATATCTTTCTGCAAAAGATCCCTTTTCATTTAATGGGCTTTTCCATTGAAAACAGTTTCCCCTTGATGTTCTGTTCCTTCCCTCCAAATTTTTCAAAGCTCCTTGGGCTATGAAAACTTCAATGATTCCATTTTCCTTCCTTCTATTTAGAAAAAAAAATGTATAGGTATATGTATATATGATATATATTTTTTTTTCTAGATAAAGCTCTTCCCTTTTATCACGGAGCAAACATTATAGACTGGGTTTTAGGGTGCTCTTTCTCTGCTCCCAAACAGACACACTCACTTGAGCAGTGATTTGGGGGGAAAAACCAGGATGGATGCACCATGTTGGGCTCTGAGGGGGCTGGCGGGATTTTGGGAAAAGGCTCCTACAAACCCAGCTGCCTCCCCAAGCCACATCTCGATGGCAGATGTGTGACTAAAGGGGCAGAGGCACCCATTCCTTCCCCGTGCCGAGGGTTTGGAGAGGTCCTGCCTGGGAAGGGACACGGAGCTTGTGCAATGCCCCAGCTGGCAGCGCCTGTGGGGCGGGAGGAGGCGTTGCCATGCGCCCCTTCCCACCCCAAACTGCAGCCTGGTCTGTGGGGAGCTGGGCTGGGATGCAATTAGGACTCCAGGATATCCCGAGGAGGATCTGCTCCAGGTGTTTGTCCAAGCTGGAAGGTTACTGGAGCTGAAATGGAGCACGCCGACCTGTCGGCTCCTGCCTGGGCTGGGTGTTTGCTCACTTGCTGCCAGCACAGGCCCTGTCTTTGCTGGAGCCTCCCCAGCTTGTGCTCTGCCCTTCCCTCCCAAGGCCAGTGGTTTTTTTCCCAGTCCCAATACTTGAGGAAGGATTTGGGGGGGAATTTGCCTTGTTTTCCAGCTCCCTGCGTGACTTGGACATGGGTGCTCCCAGCACTCCCCTCCTTGTGAACATCCATGTTAAGATCTGCCCTGTGGGGTTTTCCAGCAGTGCCCCCCAGTTCCCGGACAGGGCTGGGGGTCCCCCAGGATGGTCTTGGGGTGCGTGGCATTGCCGTGGCTGGCTCAGCATCCCTGGGATGGGCAGGGCCAGCTGGCACAGGGAGCAGATGGGGAGGTGGAGCCGGGTGCTCAGCCAGGTTTCAGGCTACGATAAAGCGAAGTGACGTAGAAAACTAAATACCTGTTATCAGAGAAAGGCAAACAGAGCCTTCACCTGCCTCCAGCCCTCCTCCCTTCAAGGGCAGGCTGCATGCCTGGCATGTAGCTCCTTGGAAAAGATGGTCTCTTATTAATGTGCTTGCTTTGGCTTGGCTGTGTTGTTGAGAAATCCAAGTTTGACTCCAGATAATAAATGACAAACATTTATCTGGTCTTAACTATTTTATTCTGAGCGGTTTTTTTTCCTCCTGGAAGTTTACAGTGAGTTGTTGACAGTGTGCCCTTTGATGTGGATTAGTGCTGACGCCTGGCAGTTGGATCTTCCCATCCTTTTCACATCTTGGTTGTTCCTTTTCGAGGGAGGCTTTTGTACATGTCTAATCCATTTAAAATGAAAGATAAACAAGAAATGGACCAGTCTCTGAAGGGGCAGTCAGTTACAAGGGTGGTACTGACTTCCCTGCAGAAGGCAGTGAGCTCTGTTAGGGAAGGATGGAATGACAGGAGAGAGCCTTCCCCCCAGCCCCTCAGTTTGGTGTCAGGGGATGCCTGCAGCAGTGGCTACTCCTGATTTTTGGTTCACAAACCCCTTAAAAGCTTTCCAGGAGGTATGTGGATGGCGAGTTCAAGTTTATGGCCCGGAGGGCTGATGCTCTCCTCTCTCTGCACCACCACCCATCGCTTTGAGAGCCCTCTGAGAGGGTGCCCTGTGTCAGGATGTACATGAGCTATATGGACTTTGCCTTAGAGCTGACATCTCCCACCCGTGTATCTGTAATTCCAGGTGATATATTTAACATTGGGTGCAATATTGGCCCTGTCAAAGTAGGGTCTCAGGGTCGTGTCAGGTACCTGCAGCTCCCTGGGTTCGGTAGCATTTTGGATGCCTCTTTGCAGGTAGAACTCAGATCCTCCTTTTGTCGTGTTTCTTTCTGGCAGCAGAGCTGGTGGAAGAGGAGGCACTGCTCCTCCTCCTGCAATGCCAAAACAGTCATTATGAAGCCCTCAAAAATGAGGAAATGGCCAAGATAAAAATGTCAACAAACCTCTCCTAGCTGACCCATTGGCTGCAGAGGAAGCTCTGTGGTTTTGAGCATTTCTTTGGCTTGGGATCAGGCTTGGTTTTGCCAGCCCCAGACTGAGTGTGCTGCTGTTGCCAAGGGTAATTCCCCCTAGGTGATGCTGGAGGGCTCAGCTCTGACTCTGCAAATCACTACTTTGGTTCCAGCATCTTGGCTCAGACTTGGTCTCAGCTTAGTGCCTGAGCTGTGGGTGAGATGGGGAGTGCTGCCCATGGAGCCTGAAACCCTTGTGAAACCCATCCTTCCTGTCATGCTTTTAAGGGTTTTGCCTGTTCTTTGAGGCAGGGCTGTTGCCTGTTGTACTTCACTGGATGGCCTGGTATTTATTATTGTGGAGGTTTCAGAGAATTGGCTGTTCACTGTTTGTTTGTGGTCGCTGAACTTGTGCTGTTTAATGGAAACATTTCCCTTTGGTAGGAGAGCTATTGCTGGAAATAAATAAAGGTAATACCTCGTGGCTGAGGCAGGAGCTGGGACTGGATGGAGCTGCAGTGTCTGTCCACAGTGACTAAGGAGAGGAACGAAGAGCTGATGCACAGCCCTGATTGGAGTCATTCATCTGCTGCAGGGCTTGGGGGCTCAAAGCAGAGGTGAGGGGGAGGCAGGGGCTGGCAGCTGCCCTAAAAGCCCTGCAGGTGGGCTCTGCCCCTGCTCCCTGAGCTCTTTATGCTCTTTAAATTCACAGCATCACTGCAGTTGCTGGAGGAAGTTTTGGAGTACAGCTGAGCTGCACCTTGCTGGCTGCTCCCCCTCAGCAGCTCCTCAGCAGATGATACTGGATCTGCTGCAGTCCCCTGTTTCCAGTGATAAATGATGGCTTTCTCCATCCAGGTGTCTTTTTCCATGACGTGTCCTGGCCCATATCAGTTCCCTCTTTGAAAGCTTGGCTTCTCCTCCATGGATTTGCCAGCAAATTTTGCCTGGCTGCAGTATCTGTGACCCAGTTTGGCAGGTGCTGGTTGAGAGCAAAGGTGTGAAACAAGTTCTGAAAGCAGGAATTTAAGTCCCTCACTGTGAGCTGGAGGTAAAGGCATCACCGTGTCCTGTGCAAACTACAGCAGGGCGAGCACAAGGCTGCATTATAAAATAAGGGAATAAAACGTAAGGAACGGGGAACTTCTCTTCCCAGCTCGGATGACATTTTCCTTGCTCTGTCCCAGCAGCTCTCCCTGCTTGCAGCACGTTGTAACTTACAACTCCTTGTCTGGCAGCAGTTATGGTAACTCCAAACCAGCCCATAATACTATGTCATCATAACCTTGAAACAGGACCCAAATGGCAAAACCTGCCCGAAACCAGTTGTGATTACTCATGCTCCGTGCTATCCCTTTTCCCCGCTGGGCTTTCTGCTATGGTAATTCCACTTATTAAGCAAGGAGACAAAACACCTTTATTAAACTTGGAACCAAGCTCGGGAGCAATGAGGGGAGCAGGGCTTGCTGGCTGCAGGCTGTCAAAGGGTTTTCTTCTCTTCAAGTCCCTCTTCCTTCCTCTGCATGGCCTTTAAAGTGAGAGAGAGAGGAACAAAGATACTTTGCTGTTTGTGATTAATAAAAGTCTGCATTTAAATATGTTTGTTTAGAGTAGGAGAAGAATTAGGAATGTGTATTGGGAATGAATCCTGGGATTCGTTGGGGCTTTGCTTCATCTCTAAGCTTGAAAATGCAAAGAGCTGAGATGAAGTGGGGTCGTAGCTCAGGCTCTGGAAAGCTTCTTTTTATTAACACTTTCAGTTAGTGTTTATTAACACCGTGGATAAAAGGCGCCTTTGTTAGCGGGTCTGTCCCTTTGCTGCTCAGCTGGCAGAGCTGAATCTTGAAAGGAACTGCCCTGGGCACCTGCTGGAGTTACTGATCAAAGTTTTCATTCCAGATTTTCACCACGGGCTTAAACATAAAATAGCCTGAAACCCTCCAATGCAAGTCTTCCTTCTCTTTCTCATTAAAAAAAGGTACAAAAAGTTGTAAAAATGGCACTTGCTGCCTGTGTGCTGAGCTATGAACGATGGGCCCCTTTCCTGTGTGGAGAGCATTGCATCTCACAGCAGTGAGACCCCTGCAATGGTCCATCTTCCACCTCTTGTGGGTGTCCAGAGTCTCCCTCTGAATGCATCTCTTGACCTGGGGAATGATTAGAGCAGTTTAAAAATCACTCCTGCATGCTTGGAGAGGAACCTGGGCCTGATGCTTGTGCTGCCCCTGAAGGTGAAGACCATGCCCAGAGGTTGTGTGTGCCCCAAAGCAGAGTGGGGGGCTGTGGCAGCCATCCAGGAGCAGCTGCTGCTTCCAGGGGATGCAGAGCACTCCTCTGCCTCTGCTGGGGGAGGATGCACTTCCAGCTATTTTTATATGCAATTATGGATTGACTGTGCCACTGCTGTTGGCATCTCCTCACTTTTGTTCTGTCTCCCCTGCCGCTGTACGAGTGCTGTAACTGAGGGAGAAAGGAAGGATGACTTCCTACCACATCCATCCCAGGTTAGACTGAGCTTTGGTAGCTCTGCCCAGGGTGAGTGAGGCAAAGCTGCAGCTCCCTCCATGCACCAGGTGAAGGACCTGGTTACACCATGGCTATACCTGGTGTAAAGAAATTGGGTTATGTCTTCACAACAAGAAAAAAGTGCTGCATTTTGCAGTGAGATCAGCCGTGTGTGTTTGCCACCTCCCTGGGAAACCTCCCAAGAGATCCAAGCCCTGCAGCTTGTACATGATGTACCTGCATGGAAGGAGGGAGGCTGTCAGTCCTCACCAGCTCCCCTCCTTTCAGCAGCTGATGGCACTGAAGCAGATGTGTTATCACCTACTCTGTGATTTCTGTACTAAGCAAAAAAATGGATTTCCAGCAGCCTGGACTTGGCCATTCCCTTTTGTTGTCGCAGGCAGTGTGAGCCACGGCTGAGGATGACAAATCCCCTGACAGAGCTCTCAGGTTGGGTGTTCAGGGGGTGCTCAGCACCAGGCTGGCTCTGGAAGGAGGAGGTTGGAGGTCACATCCATTCCTGCCAAAGCTGGAGCTGACACTGGGAGCATGAGGAGTTAATTGCAGCGACTCGGGAGGACAGGATCTGTTGTATCTGCAGGCAGGGTCCAGAAGGGAGAAGGCTCTGCAAGGCTGCCTGCCTTGCAGCGATGGACTTTGGTTTGAAGTAACTTAATTGTGTCAGACAAATGTCTAGGCAGGAGGCAGCTCCTGGCGCTGGGCAGGTCAGTTCCTTGCAGGCTGGACAAAGTCCCTGCTCTGCTGCATCCCTGGGAGTGCAGGGTGCCAGGGAAGGCAGGGCTCTGCTGCACCTCCTCTTGCCTGGGATCTGCCGGGAGCAGCAGGAAGAGAAAGCTCTGCTTCTCAGCAGTGAGTGTGAGCAGCAAACCCGGCTGTTACTCAAACAAAAAAAGGTTTGACCCTGTTGTCCCCGAGGTCTGGCCCGGAGGAGTCCTGGGGAGCCCCACTGGGAAGGGTAGGATGTGATCAAGGGCTGTTTCCCAACCTCATCCCCCCAGCTCATCTCTGTTTTCTTGCTGGTTATTCACACAACACAACTTTACAGCCCAAACACAAACAGTTGGAAGGATGGTTCCTGCTCAAGGTTTTCTCTGAACAACCTTAAATCTCCCATAAATTAATGTGTTCATTCATTAGTTGCAACTCCCCAAAGCACCGAGCAAAGTTTGTGAGTTTAATTACTTTTTTCAGGAATCAGAGCACGCAGAGCCTTCAACAGATTATTATAGTTCATATTATTCATGCAGCTCTTCATAATCCCTTTCTCTGCTAGGGCATAGTCGATAGAGACTAAAATTGGAATCTGCTCATAAATTCCCAGCCCCATCCCATGTGAGGTGTCTTGATCTTCCACTGAAAGCATTTTGCTGACAAAACAATTCAGTTTCCTGAGAGGTGCCACAGAAGTACATCTGTCAGGAGGGTATGAGCTGCCAGGGTTCTGTGTGCTGGTGGGGAGGTGTTTGGCAAAGTTAGTTTTCACCCTGTTTATCTCTAAACCCGGAGTTGGGCTGGCTGTGTCACATACAGGGTGGTAAAAAATACAGAGATTTTCAAACAGAAACTTGGAATATTTATATGGTTGCAGACGTTTGTGGAAATATTAGTAGGAAAATCTAACCAACTAAAGTAAAATGCCAACAAAACTATTTCTAAATTAATTAAAAGGCTTGGATTCTTTCTTTTTTTTTTTTTTTTTAACTATGGAGGTTTTAATCCTCAAGCATTTATTTGGTCTATTTGAAGTTACTGTAGCTTCTTGTATCATAAACATTTTAGGGCCACATTCCTCTTTGTGCAGAGCCTCCTTTGTGAAAGACCCGGAGGGTTTGTCTGCCTATGGAAATTTATTGTTATATAGGAATGAATAATTCCCAGCTGCAGCTGTGTAATTCCTCCTGCAGAGCTTTTCTGCCTTATAACCTGGATCTTAATGACTCCAGGACCCCTCCTGCTTCTCCTGACATTTCCTTGTCCCATCCATTGGAGCTCCTCAGGTGTTGTGCTCCTGCAGAGCTGTGAGGTGGGGATCTCCCAGTGTAGGAGGAATACAGAGTTAATGAGAATCCAGATTTTTTTTTCCCCCGATGTTTACAGGGCTTTATCTTTTAGTTTCCCAAGACAGCTTTACACCTGTGAGTCTGACTTCTGATGCAGGTTTACTGGGGAATGAGCACGTTCAAAGCTCTGTGCACAGGTTGCTGACTTGTTTAGCATCAAAAAGGAGGAAAAAGCAACAAAATTGCTCTGTGTGGAGGATCTGTCAGGAACTCCTCAGAAACCAGATGCCTGCAGGTTTCGTTGCAGGTGCAGGGAAGGAATAGAAATAACCATTCCCAGGGAGTTTGCCTGTGGGGAGGGTCTGGGGGTCCTGGTTTGCTCACGGCTGGTGAGGCAGGAGGGCTGTGAGCTGTGGTGGGGAGTGGTGCTCCATCCCTTTGGAAAGGCACGGGGTGATGGTTGAGGCTGAGCTGGAGTTTGGCTGAAACCCCAGACCTGTCTGTGTCAGGCTGATGGAAAGTGCTTGTGCAGCTGCTGGTGACCCCAGCAGTTGGGACCTTGGCTTTGCACTTCTTTCCAAGTGATAAGTGAGAGATTTAATCTGATATAATTTTCCTCAACAGATGTGTTTAATCTTCTAATGACATTACAAGTGATGTATATGCATTGAGAAATTCTTGTCTTTTCCCCCTTGTTGACCTGTAAAAGCCTTTTATGGAACAACACAAGTGACTGTAGCACTCTTAACAGCATTCATGTGAACGATGTTCTCTTCACCATCAGCACCCGAGTCTGCAGAGCCTGGAGCTTGATGGAGGCTCTAAGTGCCCAGAATGTGGTGCACTCACTAATAAAGTGAATGCAAAATAACAGCAGACACTCCTATATGTATATAAAATTTTTTTGGGGTAGGCAGAGTTACTCTTCCTACCACTTTGGCTTTGCATTGTAGCCTCAAGTGAGAGTAAATTACAGGTCTGAGCACTTTAATGCACCTTCGTGATGCAAGAGTTGACTCTTATTTTGTGCTGAGTGCTGTCTGGATGGGAATGAGTCCTGGGACTTGGCAGAACTCCTCTCTCTGGGAAGTTAGAGTGCATCAGCTCCTCTCTGGCCTGTTCTTGCAGAAGCTCTTAGCCCATGGCAGACGTTCCTCAGCTCCCTGGGAGAGAGCTCAGCCAGGCTGTGCCCTCTCAGAGCCGTGGGGGAAGGTGGGAGGCCAAAGCATCCTTGCATTGGGATAACAACAACTGCACTCAGAGCATCAGTAGAGTTGCACCCAAGTGAGGAGTGATGGAGCTGAACCCAAATTCCAGTCCAGGGTTAGACTGGGCCACACTGAGATGGTGCATCAGAGACGTGGAAGGGATGGGCTGGAGCTCAGGAAATTGTTTTACAAAGGCTGGGTAGGATGGGAGCTTCCCTTTTAATAACTGGCTCATGCAGACTCTCATTTATCCCATGCTGGAGCAGCACTGTCCTGACCCTCATCCCATTGCTGGGGGAGATTTGGCACATCAGTGGATTGTCCTGAGGGGATGAAATGTCTTCTCAGGGGTAAGGGAAGGAGCCTGTTGAGAGGCAAGGGGGAAAGACAGAGCAGTGGTGTAGCACAGCTGTGCCTTTGGCTGTAATAAGGAAAAATTCCTGGTGGAAAGAGCAGTGTCTAACTCGTTAAGGGGGATTTGTGTGTTTGGGGGAAGAACTGGAGCTGCCACCATCCCTGAGCAGTGGAAACAAGGAGAAAATAGAACTGCCAGGCTGGCTCAGAGCAAAGCTTCACCCACTCAAGGAAGGCCAGAAGAGGATGCCTAGAGGGCAGGACATAATCCTGACTTTTCTGGACAGAGTTTCAGGGCCTTTCCCATCAGGATGCCTCCTCCAGATCCCTGTGTTTAACAGCCACCAGTGGACCTGTCCTCTGTGAGCTTTTCCAGTCCTGCTTTGAAGCCATAGGTATTTCTGGCAGCCAGAACATCCCCTGACAATGAGTTCCACGATTTAATTACAAGGGGAAAGGAAATGACCTTGGATAGATTTTTAAACCTGCTGCCTGATCCCTTTATTCCTGTCTTGTCAGGAATGGTGCCTGGAGAGGGATTGAGAAGGGGAAATGGGAGAGAAGGTAGGGCTTGAATTTGGGAATGAAATCTGGGGAAGGGGGAAAACTGCTAAATTAATATGAAAACAAAGCCTTTCCAGGTATGGAATGCTGTTGTGTGCAGTGGTTTAAATCCAGTGGGGTATCTGGGGAGTATTTGGGAGGTGAGGTTCTTACTGGGCTGTGCTGGCTTCAGAGCTGCAGGTGCCACACTTGGGGCTGCACCTCTGGCTCCCAAAACCCCAACAGTACCTCCAGGTTAGAAATGTTTTGGTTTTTTTCCTTCATCTAGTCCAGAGAATAGAAAATGTCCGTCTCCTTGGGGATGCTTTTGCAGCAGGGCAATAAATAGCATCCGTGGGCCTTCACAGCTTGCTCTTACAGCTGCATGTTCTTATAACCAAAAATGTTCATCTTGGGTTTTCCACACTGGCTCCTAGGGAGTAGGTGAGTTCATTCAGGATTTGCACTGGTTCAGGATGTCCCCAGCTAATGTGGTTTCACAGAGACCTTCGTGCCTTTCACAGCGTTGGCTTCTTTAGCCCTTTGTAAATATTTCACCTGTTTTTTAAATTATTCATTCATTAAGTAGCTTGGAAAGGAGGAGGTATCACACTTATAATATGTGTGAAGACTTAAAACACTGCAAAGCTGAAAGGATGTGAAAAAAATAATTTGAGAAAGGATTTTTACATCAGAACAAGCCCTGTTTAAGTACTAGGAGGGGAAGGGAGATGAAGGGATGCGGGCTCTTGATGGACCTGGCACAGACTGGGATGTTGCTGGGATTTGCAGAGTTGGGGTTTGCATTGGGATGGGATTTGGAGACTGAGATCTTTATCAGGGATGGGCTGGGGAGCTGGCACTGAGCTTAAGGTGGCCACACAGAGCTTGAGGGAGGGGAAGGGAGGTGAAGGGATGCGGGCTCAGACCTGGAGGTTCTTGGTTGTCTTAGTGCTATTTACAGCCATGGTGTGGATCCAATGCAATATAAAACATCTATTCTCCACTTTACTGGTAACCTATGGCTTTTGCACACTAAAAATTAATCAATTTGAGGTTGGGGCTAATTGAAATTGGATATTAAATGTCTCCACACAGCAGCATGCTCCTTGTTTCCTGAACTAGGAATCTTTCCTTCCACTCCACCTTCCTCTAAGCAACAACCAATGAAGGTGAAATACTGCTCCTGAATGGAGAGGTGTTTGGTTTCTTTGTTTGAGGGGTAACACGGCAGTGACACACATTTTTATGGTGCTTCTATTCTTGGACCTCAAAACGTCATTAAGCTGTTAATTAATTAAAGCTTGTCAGTCCCCTCATGAGCAAAGGTGGTGGGCTTTATCTGTGATAAGCAGGTGCTTTGAGCTGTTGTGTAGTGCTTTGTGGGGAAGGAAGGGGAACCTCCATGGTTTAGCAATGGGAACAGGCAGAGACGAGCAGGGCTGGGAGGTGCTGGGGGGCAGGGGAACACCCTGAGATGGGGAAACTGAGGCAGAGTCAGGGTGAGTCAGGATAGCAAACTGGGGAGAGTCAGAGCTTGTGCCAGTGCCTCATCCCTGAGAGGTCTTTGCCCTTGGCTCCCTTGCAGTGGTGTTATCCCAACCTCAACACAATCCTCCAACCATGACTGTGCAGTCTGGACTGGGACACACCTGGGGTCCATCCACCCTGTTCATTCCTTTGCCTTCACAAAAGCTGTCAGTGAGGTGTTTTTGAAGGTTAGTTTCAAAAGCAAAAACATTGGCTTGAGAAAAACTGAATAAAAGCTCCAAAAACCCAGGCTCTGGCCAGAAGCCAGGACAATGTTCCCTGATTTTCTTTTGTAGTGCTCATCCTCTTTGCTGTGTTCCAGGGCAGATGTTCGTTACCACGTTCCTGTTCTGGCTGAGGACTGTTCACGCCTTCTTGTAACCCGTGGGGACAATAAAGTGTCCTTTAAATCAGGCCTGGGGTTTTCATAGTCTGGTACATCCTTGTGTCAGCCCTTGACGTCGAGTTCAGATTTCAGTGCTGCTGAATCTCCTCCACTGCCCAACCCACACAGCTCCGGGGCGTTTTGGGGCTGCATCCATGTGTGAGCTAGGCTGGGTGCACATTTGGGGTGGGAAGGTACCATGTGTGATGCTGTTCCCCTGCCTGGGACCACCGTCCCTCCCCAAAGATCTCTGGGGTGGTTGGGGGAGGTAGGGTCTTCAAGGAATCAACCCTTTTGGGAGACAACTTCTGGATCTGTCCTGTTGGGCTTTATCACACACTTGGGGTGATTTCGCAGCAGACAGGCTCAGCTCCTGCCCCCATCACCAGCAGAACCAGGCTCCACCAGCCTCCCAAGCAAAAACTGCTTTTGCCAGTGTTATTTTGTATTACTGCAGCATTTCTGTCTTTCCTGGGGAACTGGCATTGCAGTGGTGTCTGTGTTGCTGTTGAATTTGGCAGCTGAGGTGGAGCCCAACCTGAGTAGGGTCAATTTTGATGGGCTGGAGCGTTGGATGGAAAGCAATGGGTGCTACAAAGTCAGATTGCCCTTCAAAGTGCAGAGTGCAAGTTCAGAGTGCAGATTTCCATCATACTGATGGGGACCATCCTCAAGCACTGCCCCACTCCTGCCCTCTTCATCCAGGCATTCCTAGGGAGTGTCAGGATGGTCTCTGTAGCTGGTGGTGGCTCTGGCTCTGATGCTTCTGGAGCACAAGGGTGGTCTCCACATGGAGCAGCTCCTCCCCCTGTGTGGGACCTGCCTGGTCAGTGCCTCCCATGCTGTTAGAATGAACATGATGCTCGTTTTCTTTCCTTAGTCAAGTCTGGCAGGTGTAATGGTACCACATGTTGAGTTCTGAAAGGGAAATTTGTTTTGATGCATGTTTGACAAACTCCAAAGTGCTTTTGCTCAACAAGTTTTCGTGGCTTCTGTTCTGGTGGCAGGGAGAAGCCCAAATTGATATGGTTCTGCTTGGATAATTGAGCTGGGAATTTAGTTCGTTACGTGAAGTGGCTGCTGAAGTGGATAATTGGGGATCTTGAGGTGTTTGTCCTATTTGATAGTTTGGATTGAAGAAAATTTAGGTGCAATTTCACAGGTATACGTACAGGGACAGCATGGCTTCTCTGGGGATCCTACGGTGGAGTAATAAAGCTAAATAACTCCCATTTCTTTGTGTGTTAGAAGAACACGGATGACAAGGAAAAGAGCTTTAAGTCGAGTTTTCTTGGGATGTGGACCTGGCCTCTCCCCTCTCCCTGAAGTGCCCTGAA
The DNA here is from genome assembly GCA_013397915.1 of Daphoenositta chrysoptera. Classification (NCBI taxonomy): domain Eukaryota; kingdom Metazoa; phylum Chordata; class Aves; order Passeriformes; genus Daphoenositta; species Daphoenositta chrysoptera. Next base: position 393,187 of record VZRO01002997.1, read on the forward strand.
TACTGGCTCTTCTCAGGCAATAACAAACACCAGCAGTTGTGTAAAGCCCGCAATGCTTTATGCACTATTTCTGCAAATAATCCTTGTTTATAATTCAGTCTTGGCAGAAAAAGACTTTAAATTATTAAGGCACTAAATATTTTGCAATGAAAGAACAGAGATAAAGCTCTTGGCAGAAACAAATTGCTGGGGAGAGCTTGTTCTCTTCAGTGCGTTTGGGGCTTTAAAGTATTATGAGAAATAACGTGCAGGGGGACTGGGAATTCATCATTTGATCAAAAGATTTGCTTCTCTCTTAGAAAAGCAGCTGTTCAGTGCATGCTTTTCAGCACCCCTGGAAATACAGAGTGTCCCCAAAGACCATGTTTGGGCCCCCAGAGCCATCCTCTCTCACCACAGGGCTGAAGGTGGTCTGTTTTAGGTGGTGGAGGTCATTGTCCTGCCTCCAGCTCTACCACAGCTTTTAAAGTCATTTTCATGTACTTGGTGCTCCCTTGAGGGCAGATTTTCGGGGGATTCTGTATCCCTTCTTCAGGACTGGGAGATGCTGCTGCCAGTTCGTTGTGTCAGTGTGTGTTCTGTGGTAAATCAGAGGTGTTCCAGTGGTGTGGAATGGAGGCTCTTAGAATTAATGATTTTGCAACCTGTTGCTGATTTTATCCTGATACTACAGTTAGTGCTTGTCAGCTCCTGGAGCCCAATAGCCATGAGGGTGGACAGGTGTGTATATATACATAAAGACATTGTAAACAGCTACATATAGATGTATTTTAGGTAGTTATACCCATGATTTTGTGGCTCTTCTTTGGAGAGATTTCAAGCATGAGCTGAGGTGTTTCAAAGCCCAGGGTGCTCCCAATGTGTTTTTTTCCCCATCATCTCAACATTTTAAAGCAAAATCATCCTTACAGTGATGGTGGGGGTATGTAAAGGGGGTGGTGAGGCCCTGGCACAGGGTGCCCAGAGAAGCTGTGGTTGCCCCATCCCTGGAAGTGCCCAAGGCCAGGCTGGACGGGGCTGGGAGCAACATGAAAGGTGTCTGTGGGAGCCCTGAAAGCAGAGATTATTTCCCTGCCTGTTTTGAAGGGTTCTACCCCCCTGGACAACACTGTATTTGACCTTTATCCATGGAGAAAACTGCCAACTCTTTGGGAAGAACTAGAGTCTACTTCAGTGCGAACTAAATAATAGAATGTTATGTAAGGTTATCACAGGGTGAAAAATCTAAAGGTGTTTGGTTTATTAATGTAGTAAATAGATAAAAACCAAAAACTCCAAGATGGAGGATTGTTGTTGTTTCTAGACCCTCCTCTTCTTCTAGTATGCCATATTTTGCAGTAGTAGGCTTCTAAAAATTATTGGATGAAAAATTCCGGAGTTCCTGTGTACGTGATTAAAGCATTTGTCTAACATTGGTAGAAAAGTGAGAATATCTTTCGTTTTAAGCTTTAATTGGATGATTTACCTTTAAGAAGACCGTGTTATCTTGGTAAGTAGGCATTCTGCTGCACTTCTCTGTTGTGTGCTGTGTCTGGGTCATGCTAGTGACCTTACTTCATTTCTGCTGCATTTCTCTGCTCTGTGCTGTGTCTGGGTCATGCTAGTGACCTTACTTCTCTGATAACACTTAATAAACTATCTTAAAGCAGAGAGTGCTGAAAGTTTCTTTAAAATCCCTCCCCCGTCAGGGGGAAAACCTGGCTTAGAGACACAGCTGAGTCAGGGGCAGGGGTCCACAGTGTCCCAGCCCATGGCAGGGAGGTTGGAATGAGATGGGCTTTAAGCTCCCAACCCAGACCATTCTGCAGCTGCAGTTCTGTGGTTCCATGGCTCTGTTTCTCTTTCCCTTGCAGGAGACCTGTGCAACTGCAGCTCCGTGGGCAGCGCCGGGTGCAACCGCACGACGGGGCAGTGCCACTGCCTGCGGGGCTACGCGGGGCCGCGCTGCCACGGCTGCGCCCGGGGCTTCTTCCCCGCGCCGGGCAGCCAGCGCTGCCAGCCCTGCGGCTGCAGCGCCACCGGAGCCACCAGCGACCAGTGCGACCCGTGAGTAGTGCCAGGCGTGCCCGGGGTTCTCTGCGCGGGGTGGGGGGATTTGGTGTGCTCTGGGTTTGGGTCTTGTCGTCTGTGCTGGTGTTTATAAGAAAAAAAACAAGCAGGAAGGAAGCTGGTCTCATAAAAATTCATGAAGATGATTCTTCCTCTTTCAGGAGCTGAATTATAAAAATATCCGTGGCTGTGGCAAAAGCCCTGGCAGCCCCCACGGGAGTTGACTTGTGTTTCGGAGCTGCATGGAAGCAGAACCTCTCCTAATGCCTTGTGCATCTGTTAGTCCCTATCGGGCAGGGCTGCCTTCACGCCTGAGCTGGGAGGGGAGCGGAGGTTGGGGTGGAGCAGGGGGGCTTTGGAGAGGTTTATTTTCCAAAGGGATAGGTTTTCTGCCAGAGGCAGACAGAGCTTTGTGCTCTGCCCTTGCTGAGCATTGGGGTGGAAGCGGCGGCCCGACAGCAGAGTCAGCTCCTGCCCTGCCTGGTGTTTACAGTCACCAGAGCTGATGCTTGGAGCTCTTGTATAATGAATGTGTTCCTCTTCATTTCACCTCACCCACCCCATCTCGCCTTGTAAAAGCTGGCACGCAATTATTTTCCAAGCGGTGATCCGTCAGCCATTAGAGATCCGTGGCTGAGTTGAGGGGATCTCTGTTTGTTCAAGATCAGACTGAGCAGCAGCCTGACCCATTGGGACTCCAGCTTGTGCTCCTGGGGACAGCAAGTTTCAAAGTCTCTCCTTGGAGGAGACCTCAGCAACCACCCTGCAGCAACTTCCAGCCTTCCCAGGCTCCTGCTGCCTTATTGTCTTCTAGGGTTTGGTCCGGGCTCAGTGTGTGCTGAACACCTGCAGATCTCTGCCAGGGCAGGGGCTGAGTCAGAGTCAAAATGCTCTGCAGGGACATGCTGCCTGTAATTATTTTATATATTATCTTTTCCCAAACGCCCAAACCCTCTGTTGATGTCCTTCCTTTTTGTTTCAGTGCTGCATTTTTCTGCTTGCATAAGCTCTGACAATTTGGAACTTAAAAGTAATGCTCCAGTTGAGGAGAGTGACCTTCTTACTAAAGGAGGTGATTCTCGGGGGTGGAAAGTACAAAGTTTTTCTTCTTTTTCTTTTTCTTTTTTAGTGGCTGTTTTAGGTATGGGAAGATGTGCCTAGAAGCACCAGGGTTTGCCACAGAATTTAAAGTGTGATTTTGGTCAGATCTACTGGAAAGGCAAATTGGGCAGAAAGGCAGATGGGGCAAATCTTATCTTTAAGAGCTGGGAGAGGAGGGAAAGCACTGCTGGAACAACTGGGTGAACTGGAAGGGAGCATTCTTGCTGCAGCTCTGAGTCACTGGGCAGTGGGTGAAGCACGGACATGTGTGGTGTCTCCCCATGTCTCACTGCATGGGGTGAGCCAAGGAATGCCCTTGGGAGCTTCAGGTGAGAGATTCTGAGTCTCTGAGGAGAATGAGGTGGAGCTGGAGCCATCACGCTGCACGCCAGCATGCGTGGAGCCCAAAACAGCAGGGACCTCCCCAGCCTCTCCTCAGCCATTTCACAGCCCTGAGGCACGTGGGAGATGCTCATTCTCAGCCATTTAGAAGAGACAGCACAGGGCAAGATGTGGAGGGAGATTTGGGGAGGGGCGATGTTGCTAACAGAGATCACTCTGTTTCTCTTCCCAGCTCAGAGGGGTTTGCTGCAGACGGAGATGACCCCTGGGCGTTTAAAAAGAGGAAAATTAGGTCAGTTGTCTGTGTTGTAGGGCTGGAGGCATCAGAACGGCTCAGGATGGGCAGCCTGGTGCGTAGTGATGTGTATGGGGAAATGGAGTGGGACACAAACCCCAGCAGGGCGGATGCTGCCCTTGTTTCTGTCGTGTTGAAGTGGGCACAGGGCTGGGCACAGCTCCTGCTTTCTGCAGCTGGGCTGGGTGGGGGCAGGCACCAGGCATGAGGTGCATCCCTGCAGTGGGAGCTGTCCTGGTGGGTGGGAGAGCCCCTTGTGCATTGCAGGGAAATGTGTGTGTGAATCCAGGAATGGGTTTTTTGGCTCTCGTGCTGGAAGCCCTGGGTGGCTGCTGAGAGTCCCTGGAGGAGCAGCACAAGTCCCTCGGGCAATCTCTGCTCGGGATGAGGCACGCAGGCATTGCCCAATACCAGCAACCAGCTACTGTTTTGTTGACATGGAAAATCCTGTAAGCTGTACTATTTATTTATTTAATAAAGCACCAGCCCAGCTCGACTTGCACAAGTGAATTCCTGTGTGGGGCTTCAGAGGAAAGCTGTTCCGATGGGGCTCCGGCTGAAACAGCAGCAGAGATTTTGGACTCTGACCCTTTTTAAGGGTGGCTGATTGGAGGGGCAGAGTGCCCAAAGGCTGGGCACACAAAGATGCCTCTTGGGTTTTAGTCAGCTTGCCCAGGCTTTTGTAAAAGTGCCTTTTAAAGCACCACCATATGATGATTATTAGTATTATTTCTCGGCACGCTCTCGGGCTGGCCAGATGGCAACCCATGTCCCCTGTTTATTAACTAGACCTCAAATGCAGACCATCAAATAAAAATTAAAAAAATCCCTTTCCCAAGGCACAGAGTTGATTTTGGGAGTGAACATTGACCTGACATGCTGCCGCTGTGACTGGGATCCATGGCTGCTAATCAAAGGTCTGTTTTGGTGGTGGTTTAAATTTGATTATCTAGGAAGATCCACACAGATCCCCCTGTGGGACAGTAGAGGATTTCTGTGCTCTGGTTTGAGTGGTTTTTTTGTTAGATGAAAAGCTGTGTGTGGCTCAAGCTGAAGCTTGCTGTGGGGCTAAATGGAATCTTGGGCTGCTCAGAGAGGGCTGACACATCTTGGAGAGGGGGAGTGAATTGTCCCTGCTGCGGTTAACGCCTAGAAACCTCAGAAAAAACCACATTTCTTTGGGTTGGATGCTGTGCAGATGCTTGCTAAAGATAGCTGTGGCCTGGAAGTGTTCACAGTCCATAGAGGAAGGGTGGAGAAAGAAGCTGAAGTTTCAAGGGCCATGGTCAAGGTCAGAGTCGTGGAGAATGAGGCGGGTGACTCATGTGGGTGCACGGGCTGAGCTGGAAGGGCTGTTCCTGCTGCAGAGCTCTGGGGACAGTGACAGAGCGGGGAGGGTGCCTGCTGGTGGCCTTAGCCCATGGTGATGTAGCCCCAGCCAAGAGCTGCCCCCAGCAGCCCCATCTCTCACTTTTGGGCCCCTCGAGTTGAAGGCTGTGCTTTGTGTCCTCTGAGGAAACCAGAACCTCCCAGCCTGGTGGAGGACTGGAGGTGACCAGTGCTGCTGGAGGAGGTCACCATGCCCAGGCTGGCCAGCCCACATCTCCTAGCCTTGCACCCCTGTACAATTATTTTTCCTTTTTTCCTTCACGTGAGCAGAGTCCTGTGCCTGAACTCTCATCTCTTGCTCCCTAAGGCTGGGCAGGGAGCCAAAGCAGAGGCTGCAGGCGTGGGCTGGGGTCGGTGGTCCCCAGTCCCAGTAGCCAGGGCAGCAGTGGGAGCACTGGGGCTCCTCACGGTGTTTCTGGCCTTCTGCACCCTGTGCAGCTTTGCCCAAAGTGCCACCATGTCCCCAGCTGAGTCACGGCAGGGTGAGCCAGCACGGCAGCCCTGGGGTGAAGAGGGAGAGGGGAAGGAGCTTTGGTTTGGGGCTGCCTTTAGCTCTGCAGCCCTCAGGCCCTGGCGTGAGGAACTGTGTGGGCACAGCTCTGTAAACACACACGGAGCTAATTCTCCGTTAAACCTGTCCTCTGGCTGAGGGATTTGAAGGACCAGGACTGCAGGCAGGACGAGGCCAGGCTGGATGAGGCAGCATCCCCCTCCTGGGGAGCAGGAGATGGCAGATGACTCTGCAGTTTTTGGTTTGTTTATTTTTACCTTGCTGGCAGCACTGCCCATCCCCACGAGGGACTGCAAACGCTGGCCCTGGGCAGCCCAGTGTGACCCAGCTCATCTGCAGGAGGGCTGACCTTGATTTACCTCCTATGAGGTGTTTATCCCAACTTCTCCTAGCCCAGCACTTGGGCGTCTGTGGCTTTTCCTTTTCCTGCAGCCATGGAGGCAGCATGTTTAGCCCACGAGCAGCTGTCCCTGTGTGGGTGCTCCTGTGGGTTTGGGATGTGGATGGGGGAGTGGAGCTGTGAAGCAGAGATGCTGCTATGAGATGCTGCTGCCTGGCAGAAGGGTTCAGCCCTCAATTCCCTGTTTCCCTAGGAGGTTTTGTGGTTTTAAGCTTGTCCTGGTTCTAGGGAAGAAAAGTGATGCACCAGGACCTGTGCCAGTGAACAAGAGGAGAGCTGTGGCTGCTGTGGGGTGTTTTAAGGATCACAGAATCACAGAATATTCTGAGCTGGAAGGGACCCACAGGGATCATCCAGTGCAGCTCCTGGCCCTGCACAGACACCCCAACAATCCCACCCTGTGCCTGAGAGTGTTGTCCAAATGCTCCTGGAGCTCTGGCAGCCTTGGGGCTGTGACCATTCCCTGGGGAGCCTTTTCCAGTGCTCAGCACCCTCTGGGGGAAGGGATCTTTTCCTGGCATCCAGCCTAAACCTCCCCTGACACGGCTTTGCCACATGGTTTACCTGAACCCAGGTTAAGCATCTAATCTGGGTTACATTTTATCAGTTCCCTTAAAAAGCTCTAAACTAAACTTACCTATATGCTGCCATTGCCCCTAGTTCAAACAGATGCCTGTTCAGCTGGGGTCTGTGGATCAATTTAAGTTGCTCCCTCTGCCCGTGCCTCAGTTTCCCCACAAGTAGAAGGGCAGTGGGAAGCAGAACCTCCAGCAGATGTCTTGGAGGTGATGTCTGGTCTCCTTTGGTTGCTGTGGGCTGAAACCCCGTGCCCAAGGGTGCAGTGCTCTGCTCCTTTGCTGATCCACAGCCTTTCCTTACTGCTGGTTACAGAGGCAGCCCTGTGATCCTAATTCCTGCATGGCTTCTGCTGCAGGCTTGGCATAAGTCATGTGAGAGAGAGCTCCTGTCACTCATTTCCAGTGAAAAAAAAGGGGGAAAAAAGAGATAACGCACACATAAATGCCCAAGTGTTAATTCAGACATGCTTTGTGCCCTCAAGGGGACCTCAGGCTTTGTGTTCGTATTAAAAGGAATGAAGGCAGAGTGTCCACGGGAGCATCTGTCCATGGCTGTCCCCTGGAGCAGGGACGCTGCAAGGCCGAGCAGGGAGGGCAGTGGCCATCCCTGTGTGCTGCCTTTGTGGTGGGATTCCATGTGGAGAGGCTGATCTTGTGACCCCAGCTCCTGGGGATTTGCAAGAGCCTGGCTGCTGAGGGTAAGGTCAGCAGCACTGGACAAAGTGCTTTGTTGAGGCCTTTGAATAACGGCTGGGGGTTCTGAGGGAGCTTGGGAAGCTGGGCAGGGAGAGCCACACTCTGGGATTGTGGAGCTGCTGGGATGTGGAAAGATGCAGAGACTGTGGGGGGCAGTCTGGTGTGGCAGGATATGGGCATACCTTGAACCTCATGTGAGACAGAATTTGGTGGGGTTGTTTTAGTGGTCAGGAGATGCAGGTCCGTTGAAATTCAAGGTTTTTGTGGAGCTTCACCAGCCTTCAGGGCTGCTGGCCATCCCAGACCCTGGAGGTTATTTGGGGGAAGTGATGGAGTTCTTGTTTTATGTAGATAAAATCTTCATTTTCTGTCTGCAGAGTGTCATCACGCTTCTGAAATGTCTCTTCTTTGCGTGGGATCTGTCTTTCCATTCTGCTGTATTTTAGCAGTCCAGTAAACCCCATCAGGCACTGCTCCCCTTTGGAGATGTGATCTTGGCAGCTGAAATCCTGAAGGACTTGTGCTTTAAAAACCCCCCAAAATCAGACAAACCCCTTTTTTCCCTTTTAAAAGACTGCTCTCCCTTTTATAGATCGGATGAGCACAACTGGTGGCTCATTATCTCCCAGTAATGCCTTGTCAGCATCACTCTGCAGAGAACAGATCTTGTTTTGTAGCGGAAATTATTACATCTGGACGGCAGAAAAGCAGAAGAATACCCTGTTAAAGCCTATTTTTCTGTATGCTTTAATTATCTAAATCTCTCCCCTATTCCAGCCTCTCACATCCTTTACATCTGATTAGCTCTCCTCCTCTCTCCCCCCACAAGAAGGTAAAGGTACCTGAAGCCATTTTTATCCAGCTGCAGAGAGGAATGGGAAATGAATGGGTGACTGGACACAGCAGCAGGGAAAGGTGGATTGTTATCATCTCCCCTATGGTAATTATGGCTTCTCAGAAATCCTGTTATTTTGTGGATTTTCCAGCAGGCTTTGCCATTCCTGTGTTGTCTGCTGCAAACTTTGCTGCTCTGGCAAACACTGACTGCCCTCAGAAAGAAATATTGGCTCAACTGTTTAAGCTTTTGGGCTAAATTCTGACTGGGGGTGGTGCCCAGTGTGTACTCCAGGTACTGCTTTGTACCCTTAGTCTCCTTCTGCTGTCTGAGCAGAGGCACCAACAGAGGTCTGGGGGATGGAGGGACCACTTTGGGCAAAAACTGATGTGTTCAGTGGGGAGCAGCCCCATCTCCCTGCCATCCCACTGATCTGTCCTTCTCTGCACTGAGGTTCCCTGTCCCATCCCTGCACTGCTGTGATCCCCAGAGGTTTCTCTGGGAAACCCAGACCCACCAGCTGAGCTTGAGATTTTGCAGTGAGAGAAGGCTTTTGCTCATGGAACTGTAGAGGACCCCATCCAACCTCCCTCTCCAGAGTCAACGTGGACTTTCCATTGCTTCCTTCCTCCCCTGCCTTCCAGGGCACCTGGAGAAGACAGCACAGGCTGGAGATTCCTGGCTTTCCACAGCCCTGGCTGGAGATCCCCGGCTTTCCCTCACGGGGGAGCTGGGGCCGCGGAGGCGGCGGTGGCCAGACAAGGTGGCCCTTTGACATTTACAGAGTGGCCTTTCAGAGCTGTGGAGTGTCCCTGCTTCATCGAGGGCTGCCCTACAAACAGCTGCTGTCCCCCAGCACGGAGCAGGAATGTGGCACACAATGGCCCAGTGTTGGCCCCATAAAGCTCCGCTTCTTGTGCCCTCCACAAAGGGGCTCAGAGCGGGCGGCCGGCGCAGGGCTTGGCCCTGGCCCCACTGACTCTCCCACAGAGCCACCTCGGCCGCCAGAGGCTGTGGGTTGAGCTGGGGAGTGGGAGGAGAAGCCCAGTGTGGGGCTTTTTCCTGCTCTCCCCTTCCCCACGTGCTGGTGTTCCAATAAGGGGCCAGCAGAAGAGTCAGCACGTGGGTTGTGAGGGTTCTTGGTATCCTCAGCATGAGAGGATGGCCTCAAGCTGCACCAGGGGAGGGTAGGACATCGAGAAGAATTTTTTCATGGAAAGGGTTGTGAAGCATTGGAAGGGGCTGCCCAGGGAGGTGGTAGAGTCCCCATCCCTGGAGGTGTCCAACAAACTGGACATGGTCAGTCAAAGGTTGGACTCGATGATCTTGGAGGCCTTTTCCACCTAAATGATGCTGTGATTCTGAGTGTTAACAGCCTTGGTTTCCCACCAAAGTGTCTTGGAGCATTTAGCTTTCAGATGTTAACTTTTCCACATTGCCCAGGAAAGTGTAAAAGAGATTTATCCCCTGGCTGCTGTCAGGTATCACAGAAAATCAGCACTAAAGGAGCCCGGCTCGCTGGAGGAACACACTGTTTTTACAGACATCTCTTCTGAATCCTCCTAATCTCATGCAGAATCCTTTTGTCTTATCCCATCAAAGTGTGACAAAGCCTTTTCATGGGGTTTGTTTTACAGATGCTCGTGGTTCAATGCGATTTCCCTCATTCATACAGAGCGCTGTCACTGCTGTTAATTGTGTCTGTTCCAGGGACACCTCCGGGCCCTGCTGGGATGAGTGATGGGCATTGCTGTCATGGGGGCTTCCAAGGGAAAAGGGACGAGGCACAGTTGAAGCTGGAGATGTCACCTGGAGGTGTCCAGGGATGGGCTGGTTTAGACCTCACTTTCCTCTTTCTCAGGGCAGTGTGCCACTCCCCAGCTCTCCTGCTGCTGGTCTGGGGAGATGCTGAGCTGTGCAGGGTGTGTGCTCTGTGCTTCAAGGTGAAGACAATAAATGTATTTGGCAAAACTCTTCTTGTAGGTTTTGCATGGCTCATCTGCAGGGCATGCCCTGGTTTGAGACCCATGGAACCTCCCTCCTTCTCTGACTCTGCCCCAAAATCTTACCAATCTCATATGTTTTGAAAATAAAGGCACAAGAGCTTGGTGCTGTGCTGTTTTGGCTGGGTCTAACATGGCCAAGCAGTCCGTTGGTTTGACACTGGCCAG
>VZRO01002997.1:404224-431433 GCA_013397915.1 Daphoenositta chrysoptera
GGCTTGCAGAAGAATTTTGGCACTGATGTTTGGAGCACCTCCTCCCCCTCTTTTTCCACTGACCTTGGTGCCACCATGTTGTTCTCTCTTACGTGTCTTCACTTCCTCCTCTTCTCTAAAAGAAAAACTGCTGCCCGTATGTCGCTGTTGTCCCGGGGTCGACGGACAAACGACATAGACTTTGTTCAGAAAAGAATGGAATTATTTAATTGTTTTACAGACTGGTTTATATCTCTTAGTTTGCTTGAGTGGCATGGTCATTGACCATCCACCTCTCAGGCATAATTGGTAAAACCCTACAACACCCATTTCAAAACATTTTCCCAAAGAGCCATAACAAACTTGGAAAACAAGCTGCAGGTGTTAAGATGGAGAACTCATTTACAAAACCATCTCACTGTTTCTCATGGCTTGTGTGAGAAAGACAAAGTTCTCACAGAACACTGCAGAGAGCTGGGAGATCTCTCTGCTGAGAGCTTTTCAGCATCCACACCTGTAGGTACCTGTAGGTGCCATTGAGTTCCACCAACTGAAAGATTCTTGCACCATCCCGTAGCACCGACAGGTTGATCTCACCGAGGTTCCACATCAGGGACTCTCTCGCCGTGTTTCTGCTGCTGGCCCCGCTGCCACCCTGTGGGCAGTGGCAGCCTCCGTGGTGCTGACATTATTTAAAGCCTCTCTTCACGGGGGGAGCTGGCAAGGAGAAGCTGCCCCCAGCGTCCCTGCCCGTGGCACGGGGGGCTGAGGGCAGCCAGGCGGGCACAGCTCACCGCAGGCCGCACCTGCCAGAACGCCCCGCTGGTGGCAGCTCACCACCCCTGGGACAAACTGCCCTTGTGCTCTTCTGATTTTCTTCTGAAATGTGTCATCACAGAGGTGTTACCAGCCTCTCTAAGTGGGACAGCAGCGTGTCCATCTTCAGAGCCATCAGGGATCGGACACGGTGGAAGCTTCCAGCAGCTTCTCACAGAAGCCGCCTCTGTGGCCTTCCCCCACTACCAAAAACCAGGCTGAGCAACACCAACACAATGGGCTCTGACTGGGGCATCCAGGCTTCTCTGGTGTCAGGGAATACATTCAAAATTCGTCTCTTCCTTCTTCCTCCTTGGGGGATAATAAAAGAAAAGGAAGAAAAGAAGTGACTGGAGCTCGCTGAGAGTTTTCTGTTAGACCATTAACTCTGCACAGCTTGTCTCCTAACAGCCCCTCAGGCCATGGTCCTTCATCCTCCCATCCATCTTGTGCCTGTCATGTCCCTGTTAAAATCAAGACGTTTCTGTGGAGTAGGAGTGGAGACCCCTTGCACATGTGACTGCACATTGTGGTCTGTCTCAGATCACAGACACTTTAATGCTTTTTTCCCCCTTGTGATGAGGCCCTTGAGTTCCTGTGCAGTCTGTGCTGAGCAGGGCAAGGTGAGGGCATTGCCCAAGCCCATCCCCTCACCGAGTCCTGCCCCAGCCACCAGACCTGGCAGAAAATCATCTGCAGGATGCTCTGTGGCTTCAGGGGGTGTTCCCTGTTCTCTGTGCCCTGCTCTTGTGACACTTCCAAGTGGGAAAACTGTCTTCAGTCCTCCTCTTTACCACTATCCAGGGGAGGGCTGGGGTGTCTCTGGTGTCACCTTGACTTCTGTACCTGTAAAGCTGCAGTCCTGTGTAAAATCCCACCTCAGGGAACATGTGGTTGCCACCAGTGGCACAAATCACTTGGCAAGTGACGGGATCCTGCGGCTCTTTCCCCTTGAGAGGAGTGGAAGGGAGCTGTGGGGACTGGAAATGAAACCAGACTGGATTTGCTGACATATTTTGGGCTGTAGGCTGCCTCAATATTTTGCATTTATTTACACCTCCCTGCCCCATGTCTGTGGGAGTGCTGCTGCCCGGGGTGGCTGTGTCCCAGCCCAGCCCCAGCACTGAGCTGCTCCTGAGGCAGAACACTGAGCCTGAGGGACAAGGGTGATCAGGGGACCGAGCTCCTGCCTTGGGGGCTCCTAAACCTGGCATGTGGCCCTTGTCCCTGGAGGGTCAGATCATCCCAAGCCTCGGATGGGGCTGTGCCCTGACCAGCAGTCACTGCCTGCTCTTTCTGCCAGTGCTTTGTGTGCTGGTGATGGTTTTAATCAGTAGGAAACATCTGTAAAGTTGATGGATGATGTGATGGTGATACACACCACCTACATGGTCTCCAGAGTGAGTATATTCATAAATATCTGGTAGAAACCAATGCTGACAGGAGACTTTGCTTGCTGGAAGCCTGGTTTTATCCCAACACATATTTGTATCAATTCTTTGTGAGAGCTAAGCATTGGCTGGCTTCAGAGCCATCATCATCTGAAATGGAGTTGAGTAATTGATGTTGCTGCATCAAAACATTTCCCTCTTCCCATCCCCCTTGTTCCCCCCTTCCCCCCAAAAAGAAATTCCTGGCTGACACTCAAAATCCAGTTCAATTCTCACTGTGCAAGTATTAAACTGTGGGTCTTTTCTTTCAAATTTCTGGATTTTTATGGGCACAATTGGTCTGTTAACAGGAATTTTTTTTTGTAGTTTCAATGCATTTATATCATTGACCTTTGCTTTAAAAAGTGTCAGACAGACTTTGCTGGGCTGGAGCTATAAAAAGGAGTGTTGTAAGGGGGCTTTATTCTGTGGAAGCAATGACCACAGGCAAAGCTTTATATTTGCTGAGTGATTTAATTCTTGCACATGCAGGACTTGGCTCTGGGCCATGTGTAACATGTTGAGAAAAGGTCTGCTCAAGAGGCATTCAAACCAAACTTTCCTAAACAGTCTTTTTTTTTTTAAAAAAAAAAGCTTTCTTTCCTGTTATTTCTAAGCTAACGAGTAAAATCAAGGGACTGTGCCCCAAAATGCTGAATTGAGCTCTAGCAGGGTCATTGGGGAAATAAATCTCCTTGAAAGAAATGAAGTGGGAGTGTGGGTGGAAGCAGGGAGGAAGAGGAGGGTGTCATTGACAAAAAGGCTGGATGAGGGACAGGAGGTAATCAAAGAGAGCTCTCTGAACTCCAAGAGGAAGCCAGGGAGGGTGAAGATGATGCAGCTCAAATGCCTGGTCTTACAAAACCCTGCTCATATGGTGCATCCCCCAAAAGATGTGTTTTCAGGCTAAATATCAGATTTTCCTCCCCATAGCACATGCTTTTCCCTGCCTGTCCCTGCCCTCTCCCAGGAACAGCAGTAGTAGTCAGGAGCAAATAATAACAAGCTGCTTTTTGTTTGCGCTTATTTTAAACACTGTGACAACATTTGGATTAATGTTGGGTCTTGTGAAAAGCTCTTTAAAAGTCAAACATACTGAGCTGCTTACCAGCCAAACATACTGAGCTGCTTACCAGCATGCCTTTGAATTTTGTATCTGCCTGCTGCACTTTCAGATAATGGCCTGGAGAGTGAGGAAACATCATATTCCTTTCTTCTTGTTGTAATCAGGATATTAAATATGCCTGAGATTTCAGATTCTGCAGCTATTTAAGTGTGTAGCCCCTTGGGCTGAGGTCCATATTTTGGTGAGTAGTTCCTCTTCCTTTGGCAAACAAACAAACAATCAATCAACAAAAATACTGAATTATGCTAATTTCTAACAGAAGCAATGTCTTTGCCCAAAACATTGCAATCTACTGCATTTTAATTAAAAACAACACATCAACAGTGCATCAAACATCTATTAGTTTTAATCAGCAGATTTTTCTGGAGGCTTTTAGGAGCAAATTGTGCCTTGCTCACTCTTCCCAGGAGGAGAGGGGAAACAATGGATGAGCCCTGAAATGCTGACTTTAAAAGGTATTTCAGAGGTGTTTAAAGGGTGTTTGAACAGGGTGGAGGTTATAGTGGGAGAGCTAAGAGGGTGATCCAGCGTGTGCAGGGCTGTCTGTGGCTGGTATCACCTCCTCTGCTGTGGCTGCAGATAAATCCATCACCTGGAGGGGACCAAATGCTGTTCATTTGTGTTGCTGTCCCGGTTGCCTGCAGCAGACAGGGCTGGGGTTCCTGCAGGTCACCCCGGGGCTCTCGGGGCTGTGCAGAGGCACTGGGTGCTCCCTGTCCCCTGGCTCAGCTGTTCCTGGTGTGCAGGTGGGATGAGCCAGCAGGGGCTGTGCCCAGGGCTGGATGGGAAGGAGCATTTTATCCATTCCTGTGATTCCTCTGAGAGTGGAGCTGAATGCTGCCAGTGTACAAAGTCTCTTATGAAAGCAAAGGGTTGGAAGCCTCTCTGTGGAGAGAGCAGCATGGAAAGCCAAAGGAATGAGGGTAACCTTTGCTTTTTATAGCTCCTGGTATTTGTTTGCTCATGGCAGCCACCAGCAGTGCCCTCTGTTCGGAGTGCAGCGCTCCACCCTCCCTGCAGTCACACTGTGCCCGAGTAAACAGCTCCTGTCTGGGGTCAGCTGGAGTGGAAACCTCTGCTGGGGAGGGGAGAGCCCCCTCTTGGCTCTCCCTGGCTTTACTGGTAGAATTCAGCTGGAGAGAGGGGCCTGGCCCGAGTGTCCATGGAGATGTTGTGTGGAAGGGATAAATGGGGTCATGAAGAGAACAGAGGGAGGGCAGGTGGCTGACACCTGCCCTGGCTGGAGCCCAGCAGGACACATGAGCTGCTGCCCCAGCTCCCAGGGGAGCCAGGAGAGCAGGTGGTGAGCAGGGAATTGTCTGCTGACGTGAAAATCTGGGAGGTGCTGCTCGGCACTCAGGAGGAGGGGAGAGGATGATCCGTGGGGGTGCTCTGGGATTGTTCAGGCAGTGACCGTGGCTGTGCCAGTGTCCTGCAGGAGCCAGGGCTGGTGCAGGTGCTCGGTGGAGCAGGGGCTCCAGAAGGGCTGTCAGAGCATCTGCTGGGGCTGATGCAAGGGGATGGCTCTGGGCCAAGACTTTCTAGAATGAGCAATGATTTCTGGTGCCTGGTTGGAAATTGCTGTCAGGCAACTGGGTTGGCAGACACTCGTCCTTTCTTGAACTCCCCATCACTTTTTGGAAAGGGTTGCCCCTGGGTTTCATGTCCTGCTTCCAGCAGAAAGGAAGAAAGAGAGTCCAAAACCCTGCCTGCAGGTTTGTACCTTGGATGCCTCCCAGCACAGCCAGATCTCACTGTTTGCTTTTCCCTCTGCAGCTCTGGGAAGTGCCAGTGCAAGGTTGGTGTTACGGACCTGAAGTGTGACCGGTGCAGCGAGGGCTTCTACAGGTTCAATGAAACCACGTGTGAGCCCTGCCAGTGCAACAACCACTCCCAAACCTGCGACAGCTCAACAGGTGACAACGTCCTCTTGTGACCCTGGGGGTGCTTCACCTGCTTCACCAGGCTTCCCCCTCACCCTCTGTCTCTGATTTTTCTGTTCTCATTCAGCACGCTCCGCTCTCATCCCCTTCATCTGCATCTTTCTGCCTTGCACACCCGAAATCTTTACCTTAAAGCTGAAATGAAAATGCAAGGTTGGAGTTGGTCTCCTTTGAAGGAAGGCAGTGAAGGCTGTGTGCTTTAGCCCAGGCTGCAGTGCAGAGCCTTAATTCAGCAGCCTGTATCAGAAATTGGGGCTCTATTGTTCTCTGCACTTACACAAACACACAACATGGGCTTTTAAAGAGCTTTTGTTTAACTGCTGTTTACCTGGAAACATATATTGTGCTGGCAGTGAGGTCAGGGGACTTGCAGCCACAGATAACAGGATTAGAGCTGGTAAAAACTGGCAGCACCAAATTAATGTTGCCCACTTTTTATAAATCGGCCTTGTTCATTTTCCTTGATTATTTCTGTGACTGTCTCTCACTCAGGTGTTGATGGAGTGCAAATATCAGGGCACCTGTGCTTGAACAGCTTCTGGGAGGGCAGGGGGAGCGTCAGTGCTTTCCTATCTTGGCTGGAAGGAGAGATCCTGGAGGAACACTGTTATGGGACTGCCTGCACGACCCCTGCTTCAGCCACAGCACTCACTTCAAAATCCAAATTCTCCTCAAAACTTCCAGGCTGAAAGACGGTTCTGTAATATTTATCCAGGAGCTTAGAAAGGGGTAATAATTAAAAGTAATGTTGCAGAAATTGTTGGCATAGAGGCAGAGCCAATGAAATCAGCTATTTCTGGGCAGTTTGTGCCTGGATGTTCCCTCATGAGCTGTGTGTTTGCAGCAGAGGAATGCCCTGGTCTGTGGGCAGTGGATCTGTGCTCCCTGAGGGTGAATTACTGCATTCCCTTGAGGATGAATTACTGCATTCACTCCTATACTAATCTCTGTGTGCTTATGTCCTACCAGTATTGAAGGATACAAGGCTGTCTCTAAAGCTGTGCACACATCAGCTGTGTTCCTGATTTGGAGCTGGGTGTGTAGGTTTTGTGAAGGAGGAGGATAATCTGCTCTTCCTTTTTTTTTTCCCCTCAATGTTCCCCCTGCTCTTGATTTATTAAAGAAAACCCAGCACAGACCTTGCCCCTGGGATGGGGCTGCTCTTTCTGTTGGAATTGCCCAGTGCTGCAATGAAAACCTCTCGTTTTGCTTAATGACCTACTATTGATTTGACAAAAATATATATATATATATATATTTAAATCTTCCTCCATCTGCTCTATTTGCTGCTGTGGGGGAGGGAAGCAAACAAAACCAGAACAGAGAGCAAAGATGATTAAAAATTAGATCGGACGCCTGCTCTAGAGACTGTACTCTGTGTGACCTCCCCAGCTTTACATCAATTCTGTGTAGCCTTTGTCAAATTTTCCAGGTTTTTTTCCCATTAACGCTGTACTTTGGGCTCCCTCTGCCGGCTCTGCAGCCAGCTCCTGCTTGGCATCCCTCTGTCCAGGAGGAATATTTAAAATTACTGGGCATAAATAAATAACGGGGGCAGCAGGAGCTCCCCAGCCAACAGCACTTCCTCTGCCATGACCCTTGTGTTCTGTGGCGTGTCTGTGCACTGAGGGGGCTGCTGCTTCCCAGCTGGGGTCCTGTGAGGTCTGATCCTTCCTGAGGGCATTATCAGGATGAGAAGTGCTATTAATTATTAAGGCTCTCACAGTGGTATCTGATTGCAAGCCCCTGCGTGCTCTGCCTGGCTGAGCAACGTGCTGACTCAGGGAAATGGAGCCATTTTGCAGGGCTGCTGGAGATGGATGTGGGTGATTTCTGCTGATGGGAAAGACACTGGTCCTGAAATGACCAAGGCAACACAGGTGTGATTCCAGATTTATGCCCCTGTGAGTGTCTGGGGAGCCAGGTCCAAGGCAGCCTTGCTGTGGCCAGGCAGATGAACTTCCCTGTCCAAGACATCCATCCCACTGAAACAGCTGATCCAGGTTTGCAGCTGGAGAAACCAAGCCTAGCACATAATTTTCCCCTCTCAGGCTGACATCTCTCCCACAAAAACCACGGGCTCATGCCTGACAGGCTGCCGAGGGAAGAGCAAACAGTGTGTGGGAGGTGATGCTGAGCAGGGGGTGCTGGCAGGGCCCTGCTGGGTGGGTGAATCAGCTGCTTCCTGCCTTTGCTTCCTGCCCTTGGCATGAGGGTTGGCAGTAAGGACATGCCAGGCTGGCTGGGGGTGCTCGGCTGTGGAGTCATCCCTGTGGGAATTGAGGAGCAGGAGCCGTGTCAGGCTTGTGAGGGAGCCAAACTGTTCTGATATTAACAGGAAAACCTGCTGTGGTCTTTGTAACAGTCAGCATAAACCTCAGTCAGGATTTTTTCCTGTGGTTGATGTTGATATGAGACTTCCCCACCCCCCAGCAGCACTGCTGGGTCAGCTCAGTGAATCTGTCTGTGCTCTCACCCTGCTCTGTGCCACCCCAGTTTATAGAAGGGGCTGTTGCCTTTGCAGTCTGGTACATGGAATTTAATCAAATCTTCCCTCAGCTCCCTGCCACCTCACCGAGGAGCCAGCTGAATTACAGCATGTTCCTGGTGATGGATGGGCTTTGGATAGAGGCTCTGCTTTTGTAACTAAGGAGATTTTTCTTCTTGGTCACAGTAGTATCAAAATGCAATTTGGAGGCCATTAGGACATGGTGTCTGGGATGACACGGCACATTGAGCTTCTGATTCAGGGGCTTCCCCAGGAAGGGCTCATGTGAGCCCCACTTCTCCTCTGTGTCTCTGGGAAGGTCAGTGACTGCTGCTGCCTTGTCCTGGGCTGGAGGAGCTGGAGCCATGCTGGGGGGATGGAGCTGCCTGCCCCCAAAACAGGACAGTGGCACATCCTCACCCTGACCACCAGCTCTGGTGGATAGGAAGAAGCTGCACACAAAAAAACCAAAGGCATAAACCTGAGGGACCTCTCATGAGAGTGGGGGACTTGAAGCATCAGTGTTCCATCTCACTGGTACAAATGCAAACTGAAACGGCTTTCCTTTGGGAGAATTTTAACACTGATAACTTGTGTTTACCTGCAGTGACCTTTTAGTGGTGAGCTGTGGGGCCTCTCTGCTGGGGCCACCTGCTTTTTCACATTATCTGTGTACGTGTGGAGCGAGGGGATGAGCATCAGAAGGTCATGAGAGGCCAGGATTGTGTTTTGGCCAGAGGGCATCCAAAACCACCTGTGAGCTCTGATAATTGAGTGTGTTCCACACGGATTCTTGCTCCAAATGTTCTGCTCTAGTTCCTGCTGCTGAATGTTTGCTTGTTCTCCTCTCTGTCCCACAGGCACCTGCCTGGACTGCCACGAGAACACCAAGGGGAAGCACTGTGAGCTCTGCAAGGAGGGTTTCTATCGGAGCACCCATCCTGCCCACGGCTGCCAGCACTGCCCCTGCTCCATCGTGGCATCCACCGGCACCTGCCACATACGTGAGGCTCTTGTTTTGGTCTAATTCCTTAAATGAAGGTTGCTTTCTTCAGTTCAATTTCCCCTCAGAGTGTGTCAGCCCAGCAAGGTGTTCTATAGCCCGTGGAGCTCCTGTTTGTGGGCACTGGAAGCAGCACCTGCTGTGATGGGTCCCTGGTGCTTGGGTTGCCTCTTAAGAGAGAGCAGCTGTGCAGGGGAGTGATCAGAATCACAAAATGGTTTGGCTTGGAAGGGATCCTAAAGCCTAGTTGCAGCTCCCAGTGTGTTGCTGCAGTCTGCTCTGAAGAACCTGCAGAGTTTTGCAGAGAAGCTGCTGAGCCTGTGGCAGCCAGGTGAGGGGCAGGAGATGCTCAGTAGTGACCCTCCACACCTCTGAGTCTGCTTCTGAACATCTCCATGGGACTCCATGCAGAGATTCCCCCAATGTAGCTGGGAGAAGTCAAAGCTCTAATAATTACATGTATGTAGGACTTTTTTTGATACTTCCCTAATCAATTTTCTAAGCAAGCTGCCTCTGGCTTTGTATAGGCCCAAAAGTTCTTTTGGATTGCAAGCATCCCTAATATAGTTTCAGCTGTTCTCTGAAATTGCCTGTTTGAGATGGAAATGTTCAGGAATAATAATCTATTTCCTTAGCAACGTGCCGAGTTTGCTCTGTGAGGCTGGTACGAGGCATCAGAACTCCCCAAAGCTGTTTTTTCCCCTTCTAACAGAGAAACTACTGCAGTTCCAAAGTTGTATTTTCAGCTCAAAATCTGAGATTGGCCAATACTTGGTGGCTGCCGATTTTTGTCAGGGTGCCTTGTGGTCAGGTCCCACAGAACAAATCCCACAGCGAGGGTGTCTCTGCGAGAGGCCGTGGCACATCCCTGCTTTGCCTTCTGTGTTCTCAGAGCCTGGCGAGACTGTCCCGAGGTGTGACAAGTGCAGGCCGGGGTACACTGGCCTCAACTGCAACCAGTGTGACAAGGGCTACTACAACTCAGACAGCATCTGCGTGAGGTGCAGCTGCAACGGGAACGTGGACCCAGCCCTGTCCCCCAGCGTGTGCCGGCCGGACAGCGGGGAGTGCCTCGGCTGCCTGTACCACACCACGGGCTTCCACTGTGAGCTGTGTGAGGAGGGCTACAGCAGGGACCCCGTGGGCACCAACTGCACCAGGAAAGGTGAGCAGGGCTGCTCCAGTCAGTGTTTTGCTCACTGAGCAAAGGTTGGAGAGGGAATGCTGTTATTTGTTCACGTTGGTTTAGATTCATCCGGCGTCTGGTGCAGAGGAGAAAAGCAGATCGTTGTAAGATTTTGGTGCCTACTGGCCTTGAAGGGTGGTTTAGAGTTAGCTCTGTAACCACCCTGATTCCAGAGCCTGGCAGGCACTGCTAGTGAACAAGCTAGAAAAGCCCAGTCTGTTTGGAGTTTGTTTAATTTAATGAGAGAAAATGGTTCTCAAGTTGCTTCTTCAGGGGTTGTCTGGAGGTTGGTCCTCATGGTGGTTCTCCAACACCATGCATCGATGTGTGATGTATTAGTTTCATCTAATACATGAACACAGAGTTCAGGGAAGTTTTTGGGCACAAATTTGTTCTTATCACAGACAGAGATCATTGTAAGATTTTGGTGCCTACTGGCCTTGAAGGGTGGTTTAGAGTTAGCTCTGTAACCACCCTGATTCCAGAGCCTGGCAGGCACTGCTAGTGAAAAAACCCAGTCTGTTTGGAGTTTATTTAATTTAATGAGAGAAAATGGTTCTGAAGTTGCTCCTTCAGTGGTTGTCTGGAGGTTGGTCCTCATGGTGGATCTCCCACACCGTGCATGGAAACATTACCAGTGTGATGTATTAGATGAAAGAACACAGAGTTCAGGGAAGTGTTTGGGCACAAATTTGTTCTTATCACAGAGATTCAATTCAGATCTTCCATCAGGAGCTTACGTGGTTTTCACTCCTGTGCTGCTTTCTGGGTGTGTAATCACAGAGTCCTTCCCTGCTCAGGGAGATGATCAATACAACAAAGTTGGATGCTCATTAGCTGTAAGAGGACTGGAAATGGCACTTTTGCATCAGCTCATCCATTACCTCCCCCTGCACAGCTCTGGTTTTGTGCAAGGATCCACATGACTTTGCTCCATTAAAATCCATATGTATGGCTTTGCTTGTGTATTTGCAGTTTTCACCATTCAGTTTTATTTTAATGGCATTTTTATAGCCAGTTCCTGATGTGAGGAAAGCCTGTCCTCTTTCAAGGGGGCTGGAACATGCTCCTTGAGCTTTCCTCTCTCCCTGACACTTGTGTTTTCCCTTTTTTATTAAGCAATTAAAAAGATGTGCAGCCTCTTTCCAGTTCCTTAAACAAAAATTTCCTAAAAACCGACATGCTGAGGTTACTGAGCATTAACTTGTTTTCGGTTAAGATTTTCATAAATCACCAGTGCATTTGAGTGGCTGCTGGAGTGAAATCATCACCCAGGCTCTGTTTCAGTGGTCCCAGGTGGAATGAGACAGCAGGTTCTGTACAGCCTGGGCAAAGCTCAGCCCAACCCCATGTATCCACAGGGGCCATCCATAGTCTTAAGCCTGACCAGCATTCTGGTACTTTCAAGGCAGGTAGAGAGGATATTCAAAGGACCAAAGTGAGGGTTTTCAGCCCCAGAGCAGGTGCTGCTCCTGCTGCCCCGGCAGGGACTCTGCTGGTGCAGGGTGGCTCTGTGCCACCCGGCCGGGCAGGGGCGCGGGGCTGCCCCCAGAGCTCCCCTGCAGCGGCTCCGCAGAGCCGGCGCTCCAGCCCAGCAGCTGGGTCTGATGCTGCCGTCAGAGCTGCCAAAGCAGCCCATTGAGGGAGCAGCTGCTGCTCTCCAGGAGCTGCTCTGGGACATCTGGAGGGCTGGCACGGCCCCGGGAGCGGAACAGGCAGCGCCGTGTCACGGCCCGGGAGCGGCGCCGGGGCCAGAGCCTGGCACCTCGCTGGGACGTTCCCGGGAGCGCCAGGAAATGTCCTCACCCCAGGCCTCCCTGCCAGCCCTGAGCTGATGCTGACTCACAAATAAAGCCCAGAAAAGTGCTGTTTCCTTGCTGGTGAATCAGCCATTGTCTCGGTTCTGGTTTTTCCCTACTTATAGCTTCTAGCAGGGTTTGCCAGGGATTGAGTGTTGGTGAAGGAATTTGGAAGGGATGACTGAATTCCTCATGCCCTTTTCCCAAAGCTGAAGATTTTCCAGGAACCTCTTGCTCCTGTCATGTTGCTTCCTATTGCAAAATTGTGCCTGTTATCCCATAGAGAAATGCCTTGTGGTATTCAGCATCCTGAGTGTCCTTATCAACCTAAGGCAGGAGCTGTGGAGAACAGAGGAGCTGCTGCAGGGAAGGGACTCTGAGCAGGAACCTCAGTGAGGTGTGTGATGCCCCTTCCAGAGGAATTTCTTTCTCAGTTGCCTGAACTGGGAACGTGACAGCCCAAAGTTAACTTGTGGGAGTTCCCCTGAGGGCTTGTGGCAGGACATGTGCTGAATATTTCTAGCTCCTGTTGCCACTGGAGATGCAACTTAGTGCAAAATTAGTCCTTCGGAAGTGACTCTCCTCCTCAATCATAATTAGTAGATGTTCAGGAGAGCTGGAAGCTGGATCCATACAGCATGGCACCATCAGCTATAATTGCTGCAGCTGTACGTGGATTTAAAATGAAGTTGCTTTTCTGTTGGCAGGAAGAGAGTGGAAAAGAGGATGCAGAGAGTCCTGTGGAGCAATAGGTGCAGAGAACATTCTGGCTGATTAAGGCTTCAGCTTGTGGAGTGTTCCTGTTGCCTGGACTTGAGAATCTAAAATAGATCAGGTTATTCATGCGAGGAAATGCTGTATTAGCTACATTTGTGAGCTTAATACTCCACATTTATGGTGCTCTCTGAGGCCTGTAGCTCAACAGGTTGGATGCAGGCGTAATGAATTTGCATCCCACTTCTGAGATCTCAAGGTTAACCTGACTACTGGACTAAGAAGGGAGTTATCCCATGGCTGCTGGAAGCAAGGCAGGTTTTTGGCTGTTTAGTGCCAAGGAAAAGCCAGAGCACAGTCTGGTAGTTCCCACGTTCTGATCCTTCCTGTGTGCTCATATGCCAGCAGCTGAAACCAAACCAGGATCCCACCTGGCCTCCACTGTGTTCAAAAGCTTCTGAAGAACATCCACAGTCTTTTTTTTTGTTGTTGGGATTTGGTGTGGCTTGTATTCAACTTCATTCAAAAGCAGAACTGAGGTTATTTTGCCCTTTTACCTAAAGTGGTGCAAGCACTGAACCTCCTGCAAAATGCTGGGACGGCTGAGTACTTGTGGTTCATTTTTTTCAGTTTTGATCTTCTTGTTTGTACAAGTAGGGCAGAAATAATAATACTGTGAACAAAATCCTGCACCTGGTGCAGTGGTTGTGAAGGGTTTAAGCTCCTGGAGTTGGTGTGTCTGGGTGTGCAGCCCACACAGACAGCAAGGGACACGATGGTTCAGAGTCCAAACTTGCTGAGCTTGGTAAAGTCCTGTTTTCCTGGTCTGAACAGGAGCTGGACTGGGACTTGCTGTCAAATAATATAAATATAAATGTCAAATCTCTTACGTTTGTGCTTGATTTTCAGCTCAGAAGATTTTTTATTGATAATTTTAAACTTTGTTTTATAGAAACCACTCTTGGCCCAGAACCAACAGAGTTTACAACTTCTGCTCCAAATGCCACCAAGGCCACATCCTTTTCCACGGCAGTGCTAAACAGTACTTTGTCACCAACAACTCTACAGACAATATTTCCTGTAAGTTCCTCTGACAACAGCACTTCTGCTTTCGCAGATGTTTCATGGACTCAGTTTAACATCATTATTTTGACAGTGATCATCATTGTTGTGGTCCTGCTAATGGGCTTTGTGGGTGCTGTCTACATGTACCGTGAGTATCAGAACCGAAAACTTAACGCTCCCTTTTGGACCATTGAACTCAAGGAGGACAACATCAGTTTCAGCAGCTACCACGACAGCATTCCCAACGCTGACGTCTCGGGGCTGCTGGAAGATGATGGGAATGAGGTGGCCCCAAATGGACAGCTCACGCTGACTACTCCCATGCATAATTATAAAGCTTAGAAGTCATCCAGCTATTCCAAAGTTTGCTTCTCAGAAAGTTACAGGGCTTGTGGAAGGGGTATCGGGATCCGTGCCAAGGCTCCGCGCAGAGGAATTTGCTCTTCAGATACTCTCTGGTGCTGGATGTGCTGTAGCTTGCAGGTGAACAGAAGACAGAGTAGTCCACCTGAATTTCAGGTGGTGTGGTGAAATGCATTCAGTGTCCTGTTCTCCATAAAGATCCATCGAATTCACTGTTGTTATAAACTGGATTATGCTGAATTGAAACGTTTTTTTATGGAAAGGTGGTGGGGTGGAGAGAGCAGAACCCGATGGGGAATCAGAAGCTACTTGGTTTCCAGCCAACCCAACACTTGTGTCTTCATCTTTTAGTTTGAGAAGTAGCTCATGAATGAACAGTGGAATTTCAGGAAATAGATCTTTGGAAAGGCATCATCTTAGTTCCTGATAGAAACTTGTTTGAAAAGGAGGACAAAAAAATGGGAAGTAATTGTTCACTGTGCTGCCAAAAGGCAAGTAGAGGAGTGAGTTGCACACTTAAAAATGTCACCATTATCTGTTCCCACTGAGCAGGGAAACGGGAAAAAAGTCACAAGAACATTTGAGTTAGGGAAGAGACTAAGCTTTTCCCTTTCTGAGTATACAGGGTGATGATGCTATTAAGACATAGCAATCCATTTTTTTCTAGAAAGAGTTAATGAACTTGTATAGTTTCTGTGCAAGGGAAGACAACAAGACATCTCAGGGTTGCCATGTAAAAATAAAAGCCAGGCTTAATACCCTACCCTGATAGAAATGGTGTGTTCTGTATATAAAATGTAATATATCTTCTTGGAATTGTATTTGTAATTATTTGTAAAAAAGACGAGCAACCAACTGACCAACCAAAAAACCCCCAACAAAAAACCATGAGTCCCCTCCCCAACCTCCCCCACTCCCCAGGTCATGTTTTATCCTCTAGGTTTTAATTGTACAGCGGTTAGTGACGTTGTTTAAAAAAGAAAAAAAATGAGGATTGTTTAAAATACTGTAAATGAGATGGCAATATTGTTGGAGCTGGGCCTCTGGCAAACACTGACTGCATAAAGCTTTTCTTCCACTGTCATTGAATAACTTCTTTTTTAGAGAAAATGTGAGTGCTCCCTACTTGTATCTGTCAAATTTTACCATTCCTTCAAATACAGAGTGAATACCAGTGTTGCCATGACTAGGGCTGAGTAGGTGTCCAAAAATTGGATGCACCAATGTATTCCTTGCTTTTAAGTCTCCATACAAAATGCAAATACACTGTCACAAACACGCTGAGAGCCTGGGCTCGATGGCTGAGGTTCTTCTAAGTGGGTGCTCATGGTGTGGAGGGATCCCACTGCCATCCCATTGCCAGGGGGGATGTGCTGGAGGCTGAGCTCAGCCCCCTGGCCTCCTGAGGGGCACGAGCAAAGGTCTGCTGGATTTGGGCAGAAACAGCTTTGAGATGAAGAGCTCGCAGGACCAGATCTGCCCTTCGAGGTTCACAAGGCAGAAGTGAATAGATGCTTTCAGAATTTAATGTAGCACAAGTTGGTGGTGGGGATTCAGCTGTCAAAAAAACCCTCCTGGGAACAGGTTTTACAGATTCCCCTGGTTTTGGTGGGGGGCTGGTGGGCTGTTAGCAGAGAGAAAAACTAACAGGCAGCACAGCCCAGGGAGGTCACAGCATGGAACTCCGGGGTTGGTGGCTGCAGTGTGTGTGCCACCACTCCCACCCCTGGAAATCAAACTACTGCCTGGAAACAGGGCAAGAAACAAGTGTTTCCCCTCACTCTTGCCCAGCCTCGGAGCTGCATCGGAGTTGCTGTGAGTGGTGGGGCAGCGGTGATGCAGGAGCTGGTGGATGCATCCTCTAAGTCAGGAAAAAGTGAACATTTCTCCAGATGAGAAATGGTAGAGAGAACATGGTAGTTATTTATTTGGTTTTTGGTGCTGTGAGGAGGTTTCTCTTATCTTTGGAAACTTGGGAGGGGGGGAAGTCGGTGATTCAAACACATGCTGAAAGATGCCATTTCTGCCTCAAAAACTTGCTGCCTGATTTAAAGATGAGGCATGGCAAGTCAGAAGGAAGATCGTGGAGGATGACCAAGGGAAATGGTGAGGGCAGAATGTGGAATTGTATATAGGCCCAAGCTGTTGGAAAAAAGCTGATGGAAAAGCTCCCATTGCCTGCAGTGGGCCTGGGTGAGGTCCCATACTTCAGGTAATAAATCTGGCTCATGTCATTCAGAGCAATGTTGGTTTTAGTTATAAAATGGGGAGGGGGGGACTGGAGGAGAAAATTTGCGTATTGCTAATCCTCGAGTTACTCATCCAACTTTTAAAGAGCGGGGTGGTGGCAAAACAGAAAATTTCCTAAAAGTTGTAATTATTTAGAGGTGCTGATCTAGCTATACACTTGCACTTGGTCACTTCATGGGGTGGGGAAAGGTAATTTAGGAAGTGTTGGCTTCTGGGACTGATGCTAGCAAGCAAAGCAAAGGACAGGCTGATCAATTTAACGTTTCTAAAATACTTTAGTCGTTTTTTTCATCTCTGCCACAAAACACCTCTTCCTTAAATTTTGCTGTGACTGTGGGCTGCTCTGTAACAGGAACAGGCTTGGATTTTGTCTCACTGTAGAAATAAGGACCATCTGCTCGAGCAGAGCGTGGGCTCAGGTGCTGAGCCCTCCTAGTCCCTGCACAGCAGGCACAGGCTCCTGCCACAGCACAGGAGGTGTTGGCACCTGGGCTGCTTCTGACCTCCAAAATACTCCAAAGGCTCTGTGTTTGGGAAGAGGAGGAGTCAGGATGCCCTGCAGTCAGGCTGCCGGGGAGGGTGGGACAGCTGCTGCCTGCGGACTGCACAGCTGGATGAAGGGGTGGAGACAGCCTGGTGAATATGATGGGAAGCTTGGTTGGACAGGGGGGATCTGGCCGCCCAGATTTGGATGGCACAGGATGTTCCTGAACAGGGAGCACAGTGAGGATGGGCACAGTGGGGATGAGCACAGTGAGGATGGGCACAGTGAGGGTGCTTGTCAAATGGCAGAATGAGTCAGCAGGGACACAGCAGCCACCTCCTGCCACCCAGGCCTTGGCACACAGGAACAACAGTTATAAAAGGAGATAGATGCCTCAGTAAGGAAAGAATAAACAGCTTCATGTTTGGCTTTGGTGATGTGAGATCAGATGGTCCATGCTCTTCTCAATTGTGCAGCTTCCCCTGGCACCAGAGGAGGGGAGGAAGAAGCTGAGCTGGTTCTGTCTCCCTTCACCTGGGGTTGGGTTGTATGTGGAGGGGTAGCAGAGCTCAAACACTTGTGCCAGGGTACTGAAGGCCACCAGGCCCATGACGTGTGTCATCCCTTGTCATGAGGCTTCCCAGGTGCTGAGGTTTGTCCTGAGGCTGGGGTAAGGGCAGGTAAACCAGAAGTGGACTCTCAGGGCTGCTTTGAGGCCCAGCTGAGCAGCCAGCGAGGCCAGGAAAGGGCATCTCGGTGACTTGTGGGGCTGAGGTGGCAATGGGGGGACACGAGGTGTTCCTGCTGGGCCACCTGCAGCACCTCCTGCCTGGGAACGCCGTCCTGCTGCCGTGCTGGGGCTGCCATGGAGAAGGGCACCCGTGGCATGGGACAGCAGCTGCAGGGCAGAGAGGAGGTGTGACAGGGCAGGGATGTGGGAAGGCAGCTCTGTGCACCATCCTTGGCGGTGTGAGGGCCCAGCTGGTCCGGCTGGGGCGAGGCCAGGACAGGCAGCAGGACAGGGAGCAGATGAAGGGCACAGAGCTGGGGTGGGGCAGGGCCCGGGGCTGCCTGCAGGGCTCTCGGCTTGGCCCTCTCTTGGGGGAGCATTTGGTGAGTACTGAGTGCAACAGACATGCAGAAAAGTGGTTGGGTTAATGAGGAGAGATTATCTCCAATCTCGTGGACCACTGTAGCTGGAAATAGCTACAAGGAGCACTAGCCCTGGGGAGCTGTCAGGAGATGTCAGCCACTGGAATGATAATTCCCTTGGACCAGGCTGAGCAAACTTAGCAAGCATTTAGGGAAGAGGAGGGGATGTATCCAGCATCCTTCAGGTATCCTGGGCCAGTTAACCACTCCTGTGCAGCAGCAGCATCTTAAATGTTACAGGCAATGTAAATGTGACAGAAAGTTTGCACAGTCTCCTTTAAATAAAAGATATAAAAATAGTTTTCTCTTTAAAGTGAAGTTTTAGAGTTAGCTCCCACAGGACTCTGCTCTTTATGTGTCAGAGGAATGGATTAAAATAAGAAAAATGTGGGCCTTAAAAATTGTACTTGCTCCCATCTGAAACCCATCAGTCTCACTCTACATCCAAATACGGCGTCTCCCAAGCATATGCTATGCTTACAAATGCATTTCTAAAAAGAAAAAAAAGGTGTATGATTTGAATATATGTCAGAATTTATACAGAAGAATGTTATTTAAAATGAATAAAAATAAATGTATATAATTTGTATCTATGCCAGTTGGATATTTGCATTTGTGTTTTTGTTCATTGAATTTCAGCAAGTCTTCCCAGCGACAGAAAGGACTGAATCCAATCTCATCCCAGTAATAACATTTCTTCGAAGAGAATTACTCCTTCATTATGCCCCTGTATGCGAGATGAGAACCAAGGCACAAAAATGTTTTTATGTATCATAGATATTCATAAGCACAGTTGACATTCTGTGTCAGAGAATCCAGCTAAAAAATGAGCCCTCTGAGCTCTTGTGTCTGCTAAGAACCATCCCAGCCCTCAGCTGTTTTTGGGAGCTCCACAGGCAATGACTGTTTTCCATATCATTCACATGGACACGTTTTGTCAGAGATGTGAGTCAGTAACAACGAAACCCTCAGAGCAAAGCTGGAAATGGGATGAGGATATTGTAGCAGATTTTTCTTTATGACCACAGATGTCTTCCAAAAGCCATTTTTGTTATAGATACTCTGAAATCCACATCTGTGGCATCAGTTCTGGGAGTGTTTGCAGAAGGGCCTGTGGAAAACTTGCATTTCCTTCTCATTTGGCAGAGTTAGGAAATTGGTATTTGTTTTGCAAACACAACTGCTAAAGGCTCTTTTCTGTGAAAGCTGTGCCTGACTCTTCAGCCCTTATTAAGCAAACAACTTGGAGAGGTAAGGCTTCATATATTGAGGGAGCACATGGTTTTAAGTGTTCCTTCAGATGTTTGACTGAGCCAGAGCTGTGTAAGTAAGGCCCACTCTGGTGAAATCCAAGGGAGTTTATTGAGACCTGATTTGCATTAGCAGAGCAGTTGGACTGTGTGTGACTTAACTTAGGAAGAATCTTGCCGTGAGCTGTGCAAGGAGGAGGCAGAGCTGAGTGAGCCAGGTCCCCAGAGCAGGGAGTGAGCACAGGAGGGTGAGGGGGACCCGTGTTCAGCTGATGGTGACACCCACGCTCCTCGTGCCAGCACAGCACAAGGAGCAGCTGGCTCCCACCCTGCTCAACTCGGCCCTGCCACTGCACTCACCAGAAGTCCTTCTTTCCCAGACTCCCTTTAGGACTCTCTTCCTGAGGTGAGAAGGATCTGAGGCTGCCTTGAGAAGTAGGAAAGTTCCAGCATGGCTTCCTGGCATGAGGATTTAGTGTAATCTCCCCAAATGTGCTACTAATAAACTTAAGGTTAAACAACATTAAGCAGATTATCCAAAGGCAAGTTGTTAACTGCTTCTAAACAACACATTTCCCAGGCCTTCCTGCCCCTTGCAGCTTCCTGGTGTTACTGTAGGTTTTAAAACATTGGGCAGTGCAGTAAAATTTCCCAGGGAAATTTTCCATCCTGGCTGTGTGTGTACATAGAATCATAGAATCACAGAATAATTTGGGTTGGAAAGGACCTAAAAGATCATCTCGTTTCACCTCCTGCCATGGGCAGGGATACCTTCCACTAGACCAGGTTGCTCCAAGCCCCATCCAGCTTGGCCCTGAACACTTCCAGGGAAGACAGAGAGGGATGTATCTCTATATATCCATATCTTTGTCCATCAGACAGCCACTTCATGAAGTAATAAACTTCACAAGGAGGGCCCTGCTGATTTCCTTTTGACTACAGTGTGTTGGTCATGGGCTGTGACTCTGCAGACAGGTGCTGTGTGTGCAGAGTGATTTACACTGCACTTGTGGCTGATGGATGCTGATTTAAAGACCTACATCAAATATGTAACACCTCTCTGAAACCTTAAACAAGAGCAAATTGTTATTGTCCTTTCAAGTGACTTACTCATTTTATGAAGATCTGCTCTGTAAATGAGGAAAAGCCACATTTCAGCCTGGCTGATCAGATCCTGGTGCCATATGGCAGACCTGATTTTGTGAACCTAATTTCAGCTTGGCAGAGGCCACTGCAAAAGGGTTTCAGTCACATAAGGTGACCAATGTCTCTCGAGGTCTCTCATGGGGGAGTTGAAGGGACTAAACATCCCTTGGGGTCATCAGACCCCAAAGGCACAGCATGAGGCGTGTCCAGTTGCACAGGAGATGGGCTTAAGAGCTTAGTTGTGCTAAGTAGTGCCTGGCACTTCCTGGCAGTTTGGGACTCTGCAGCAGCTCCATCATGCACTTGGACCCATAAAGCTGAAAGAATTAAGCGGGGATGGGAAGCCCACCACAACCACACACATCCAGAGCTGCAGTGGCTGCTCCCACCAGTCTGGGGCATTTGACAGGTGAGTGCCAATCCAAACAGTGAGCTGGTGCAGGTATGTGGAGGAAATTGAGCTCACACGGCACCAGGACAACTAGGAATAATAAACTCACAGAACTGGGAATAATAAGTGTACTAGTTTGAAAACAAACCAGTGGGAGATCACAAGACAGAATTATCATTTAATAGGAAAATTAAAAATAAATCCCATAGTACAAGAACACTGACAGCGTCAGGACACAACCTGACACCCTGCTAGTCAGGGTGGTGGTAGCAGTCCAGATGAGGTGGTCCTGTTGAAGCGGTGATCCTGCAGAAAGGTCTGGTTTTTCACCTGAACGTCCAGTGGTAGCTCTTTTCCTCTGGTAGTCCAGTAGGTAAGGGCTGTTTGTGCTGCTCCAAACCCCAGGTTATATCCAGGTGGGAATGCTCGGCTCCTCCCCCTGGGCGGGGCATCTCATAACGAGCTGATGTCATTCTGTGAGTGATGGGTGGGTCCTTGATGGGCCATGAACAAAGAGAGCTCCCAGAGGGAGTTATCAGGGATGGGCCATGGTGGGAGATAACAAACACTGCCCCACCTGCTTTGACATCTTGTGAAGATGATAATAGAATACGTGCTTTTGGTTGTATCTTGCATTGTAACCTAGGACATAAACTCACAGAATTCATGACCTGCAGTCAGTCCTTATCTGTGGCCTAATTCCTGGCCAGGTAAGAGTCCCCTTGAGACAGCCCAGAGGAATGAGTGAAACCTGACCCGAGTCGGTACCAAAGAGGAAACCAAATCCAGAAGAGGAAACCAAATCTAATGCACAGGGTCACTCCTGTGGGTGAGCCAGGTGAATGTCCTGCTGGGATGGAGCTTCCCTGTGTTACAGAGAATGGTAAGAGCAAGTCCCAGCATGAGGCACCACTTGATGCTCGATGCACTCCGGGGGCAGAGTGGCTGGAAGGCGGCTCAGTGAAAAAAGACCTGGGAGTTCTGGCTGAACATGAGCCAGGTGTGCCCAGGTGGGCAGGAAGGCCAATGGCTCCTGGCTCGTACCAGCAATAGTGTGGCCACAGGACCAGGGCAGTGATTGTCCCCTGTGCTGAGCACAGGTGAGGCACCTCGAGTGCTGTGTTCAGTTCTGGGCCCCTTGTGACCAGAAACACCTTGAGGAGCTGGAGTGTGTCCAGGGAAGAGAACAGAGCTGGGGAAGGGTCTGGAGCACCAGGAGCAGCTGAGGGAGCTGGTGGGGCTCAGTCTGGAGAAAAGGAGGCTCAGGGGCGACCTTCTGGCTCCCCACAACTCCCTGACAGGAGGGGGCAGCCAGGGAGGTGTTGGGCTCTGCTCCCAGGGAACAAGAGAAAGGACAATAGGGAATGGCCTCAAGCTGTACCAGGGAGGCTCAGGTTGGACATCAGGAGAAGTTTCTTCACAAAATGGGTGATTAGACATTGGAAGGGGCTGCTCAGGGAGGTGATGGAATCACTGTCCTTGGAGGTGTCTAAGGAACGGCTGGATGTGGCACTCAGTGTGCTGGGCTGGGTGACAAAGCGGTGATTGGATATTGGATTCCATATTTCAGAGGTCTTTTCTAGCCTAAATAATTCTGTGACTCTGTGATGATGTAAGTATTGCAAGGAGGTATTTCAATCGTGCACACAGGTTCTAAATGAATTAAAGGAGGGCGAGGATGCACAGCAAGTAAGGGTCTGGAGCTCCACTTGTGACTGGCACTGTTACTCTGGCCATGCCCCGTGTAGGAGGGGCCACAACAGCAGCATTTAATCCAGTTCAGCATTTCCCGCTGTCGATGTTCTGTAATGTCCAATGTAGTTGCATTTTCTCCCCCACAAAAGTTGGAGAGCCGACACGCTTAGAACTTTGCTTTACAAAAAAACCCCCAGATTAATTCAAAACCCGCCTGCGCGGATGACGACAGCAGCTGCCTTCACCCCTTCCCCTTACGATGAGCAGTGACCAGAATGTGGAAATAACGCGTGTTTATTTCTCCCACCAAGTCCAAAGACGGCTTTGCGCTGAGGGGAGCATGGTAAACATCAGCTCCAGCGGCTCTGCCAGGCTCAGCAGGAGCCCGGTGACTCCGTTCAAAAGCCGCTTCTAAATGGGTACACTTTTGGAGCAGGGCCCGGGAGCGGCGGCGATCGCCGTGTCCCCGCTCCCATGGCGTCCCCTCCGGCGCCCCGTCCCCTCAGGCGCCCCGTCCCCTCAGGCGTCCCGTCCCCTCAGGCGCTCCGCCACGGGCTCCTTCCCTCACTCAAGATGGCGCCCGGCCTTTGCCCGGCCTGCCCCGCCCCGCTCTGCCCTCAGCCAAAATGGCGCCCGCCCTCCTCAAACAGGGCGGCTCCCATTCACTTTCCATTGTGCCCGCCCTCGGCGCCCTTCCGCCACGGCTTCGGCGGCTTCAGCTCGCTGCACGCAAAGATGGCGGAAGCGATTGCGAGCGTTTGAATTCCAGGGAAGCCGCCAAATCCGCGCACAAAGGCGGCGGGAGCCGCGGGAGCCGCGCGGCCGCTCCATGGACTCGCTGCCCGGGGAGGACCTGACGNCCGGGCCCGCCGGCCGCGGGCGGGGGTCAGCGGGA
This sequence comes from Daphoenositta chrysoptera, assembly GCA_013397915.1. NCBI lineage: Eukaryota > Metazoa > Chordata > Aves > Passeriformes > Daphoenositta > Daphoenositta chrysoptera. The sequence continues at coordinate 427,400 of VZRO01002997.1, forward strand.
CGCGCGCCCGGGTGTTGTGCTCTCAGCGCTCTCCTCCTTTTCCCCAGCGTCAGCGCGCTCCAGCTGCCGGACACCTCCCGCGGGGACCGCCCGCCCGGCCCGCCCGGCGGACAAGGTGAGGCTGCACCGCGGCCGGAGCCCGCGCTGCTGCCCCGGCTCGGCGCTTGGCGCGGGGCTCCAGACCTGCGGGAAAAACCTCAAACTTGCGGCAGAAAGGCAAAAAAAGGGCTTTTAAGTGATGCGCTTTTTTCGGTAATTTAAGAGTTTTTAAGACCGTCACTGCTGTGTGCTCGCTGCCTTTGGTCATGAGGGCTCTCAGCCTTACATAAGATGATCAGCGGTTTTGTGCAGCGTGTACTTAAAATACTTGGAATATCCAGTGAGGCCGTGCTGCCCGTTCACATTCTGCTCAGGGTTAGGGAAGTTGCACGCTGTGCATCATGCACTTCTTGCTCTGAGGATTTATTCTTGACAGTGCACCTCATATAGCCTAATTCCAGTGTACAGCATAATTTAAATGAGTGATGAAATTTGGGAGTTTAGGTGATGGACAGCTTATTGTGATCAGAAAGAAATGTAGATACTAACATGTAATGTAAACAAAGGGCCAAGCAGTGCCCCTCTCCCTTCCCAAAAGGTTTTGTTATGTTTAGAGTAGTGTAGACCTTTGCCAAATTGCAGCCCTACTTAGAGAGACTCTGCTGTCTGAACTTGTCTTCTTCAATGTCTAGTGGTACCACACGTGGCAGAAGACACTGTCTCACCAACTCGAGCTTGGACCATGAAGGACTACGAAAATGTAAGCAGAACTTTTAATGTAAGACTCGGTGACAAGAGCTATGGCCAAGATATTTCCGATGTGCTGGCTGAACTGTTGACTCATAGTTTGTGCCAGTTGACACACATCTGTTGGAGGTGTGACCAGGTGAATGTCCCTGTCCATGCATTGAACCTCCCTTTCTTAAGTGCTGCTTTCAAAAACCGAGACAGGAATTTGTTGTTCATAGCAGCCAACTGCTGTGCTGAAGTTGTGAAACAAAATTGGCATCCTCTGCTCATAAGTTCATGCAGCTCACCAGAAGCATCAGAACTTGTTTTGCACATCTGCTGTTGATTTATTTCAGGGAAGCATCAAGTTTATTTTCATTTAGGTTAGCGCAGGATTTGGCTTTTTAATTCATTGACTGCAGTATAATGCCTTTTAACTTTATAGTAGGAGTGGGCTTGGAATGCTTGTGTGGTAAAAGTCTAGTATCATTGTGACAATTCTGTAGAATTCTGGCACTTACTATAATATAAAGGAAAACATTAGATTTTAAAAATACACTAACTGAATTGGCTTTTTAAATTGAGTGAGACAGTTGTTTACATCTGCTGAATGATGATTGGATTGGGTTGTGTTGCAGGACAACTTCCCCATTAAGGACTGGAGTGAAAAACTTTAAGACATTTGTTGTTGTGTGAAGAAGCTGTAGAGGGGAAAGCGATCCAAAATCTCTGGGATGATTGCTACAGATAAAGGCTTTGGGCTGTGCAAAGACTCTGCAGTTTCAGTGCCCTGCTGCTGTTGCCTTTTGTGGCAATGCTGTGTTTGAAATGAGTGTTTCTTATGAAGTCTTTCATTTTCTTGTGGCCTTATATCCTCTTGAGGAGAAAGCTCTGCTGTTCACTCAGAATTTAAAGCTCCTTTTGGAAAGCCTTGGGGAAGGATGTTTTTTGCAGTCTGTATCTATTTCCCTTTCTCTCTTGTTTCTGTGTGTTGGCTGGGGTAGGCAGACACTGCCTTGGCATTAGTATGGGCTTAAAATCTCTTGCTGTGATGTGTGCCAAAGACCTCAGTCCAGAATATACATTCTGCAAGGGGTTTGCTATCTGCAGGGTTCCTGGCCACAGGAAAAAAAAAAAAAAAACCTGCAGAAGGGAGGAAAAATCTGTTGCTGTTTGTCCTGTGTGATGTAGAGCAGGGGCCTCCCCACAGGTCTGGCATCCTGGTATGTTCAGACCCCTCATGTTAAACTGAGCTGTAAAACTTCCCATGGGATGAGAACTTTTATGGATGCCAGCAGTGTAATGAAGCTCAAAGATCCATTGACGTGAAGGAAGAAGAATACACATTAAACACCATTAAACTTATTTCTATAACTCTGTTATTCATACAGGCCATAAGAAGGTTGTGATGAAAAGAATGGGCTCTGACCTTGTAACTCAGAGAGAACAGGATGGATGTAATGACCCTTAAGTGGGCTAAAAGGTGGATCCATACAGGAAAGGTCCTTTAATGTTTATACCTGGAGAAGGTGCTGAGCTGGATAATGTTGAAGGTGCAAATTTTTGAGTTATTTATGCTGTCCCACTTTGTTGCAGTATAGAAGTAACCATCCTATGATAGAAAACATGATTACATGGGCAAAGTGAAAGGAATGTCTAAGGAGAACCTTGTTATGGGTAATGAGGTGTTCATGAACAGAAAGGGTGATGAGTATCAAGTTAGGGAGCTGAGTAATAATATTTGTGGGTTTCTTTCTTGTCTCTCCAAACCCACTTAGAGTTTTGCTGTAAATCTAAAACAGCCTTTGCAGTTGAAAACTGTTGTGCTGTGAAACCACAGCCACTGCTGACAGATCCCTTTTGCACAAAGCTGGCTCCATGCAGACTTGGAAAGGAGCTAATCTGGGCTAGGATTTGCTGCCATGCTGTTCATGCTGTGGAATATTCTGTGCGGTGTGTATGTCATTGTCTTGGTTTTCATTCCTTTTGTTTAAATACAGAAATCAAAATGCATAAAGGAATTAAGACTGAGTCTTCAAATGCATAAGTTCAGAGAGTTGCCATTAAAATCTTTTTGCAGTGTGAACTTTCTCATATTTTGCACGTTCTGCCTGCTCCAACTTTCATCCAAGAAACTGAACATCAGATGTGACATTTGTTTCACTCCTTGGTTTAGGATTGCATAGTCTGTTTCATTTGCCTTTTGAAAATACTACCCTTAAGCACTCTGGTTTATCTCTGTTGCCACTGAAATGCATGTGACAAGAGTTGTGAAATGCTGAGTTCTTTGGAAATTATTTTTTCCTTTTGACTCAGAAATATATTTAATCTATGGAGACCTAATTAGAAGTTCAGCTGGTACAACTTCAGAGTGTTTTTGTCACTTGGACTTTTTCTGAATGAGCAAGGACTGCTGGGAATGATCTACTGACAGGTTGCTTCAGGGTGTGGGAATGAGCCACAAAGTTTATGTAGGATTTTCAGTTGCTCGGATGACTTTCACTTTTGTGAATAATGACAAGGCAGCATGCTGGGCAGGGATTATTAAACTGAAGAATTGTTTGCAGGTGCAGGTTCTGAGTGCAGTTACAGAAAGTGATCTTGGGTTTCACAAGCCAAATATTTTAGAAATTGTATTGCTAATAATTTTTACAAATAGCACTGTACTGTTCTGGAAAAGCCTACATAAATATTTTATTAGTAGCTCTGTAACATATTAGATTTCCATTTGCTGAAAGCATCTGGCACAGGACACGAATCTTACTTGAATGAATGTTTTATGCTTAGTCTCTTAAAAAAAATTAGGGGGAGACTCCTTTCTTTAATGAAACCATCAACTAAGTTACTGCTTCTACAAGGAAGGTTGAAAGTGATAAGCAGTTTTTTCCCCAAATAATTACACTATGAATTATGGGATGGCACAAAGGTTTTAGTGGTGTTTGATTGGGCTCACTTGTATGCTTGTGGCTTTTCTTGCTATGAATAAAGTTCCCTGGGTCCCATTAATGAAGCTGCCTTCCCAGGCTTTTGCTTAGAAAATATTTGTTTCAACATGGTGTCTTGTATTTTGTTCAAGTTCTATCTTTTAGAACACTTACTTAATGTTGTTAGATTAAAAAATCTCTCCTGAATTCTTATTGTGTAAAGTTAGTCAGTATTTTGATACCTTAGGAATATTCTAAAGGGCACAAGAGTATATATTATATATTTAATTAAAATTATTACATATGTAATATTATATATATGTAATAGATGTAATATATACA
>VZRO01002997.1:432721-489769 GCA_013397915.1 Daphoenositta chrysoptera
GCCGCCATCGCCGTGAGGGGAGAGGGGCGGGGCCGCGGCACAGCGCCCCCTGCAGGCGCGGGGAGCCAGCGCAGCCGCCCCGCCCGGCCGGGAGCCAGCAGCGCCCCTGGCGGCCGCCAGCGGAACTGCAGCGAGGGGAAAGCGCCCGCGGCGAGAGCGGCAGCGCTGGGCTCTGCTGCTCTTCGCTGCTGCTGCTGGCTTGGCTTGGGATATATATACATATATTAGTAAAGAACTGTCATTCCTATTCCTCATATCTCTGCCTGAAAGCCCCTTAATTTCAGAATTATAATAATTCGAAGGGAAGGGTGTCATATTTTCCATTCTAAGGGGGTTCCTGTCTTCCTTGGCAGACACCTGTCTTTCAAACCAAGACAAAAACCAAAGGAGAGTAGTTTTTATTTTACTTTATTTGAAGCACAGGGCGTAATTTTCTCGTTTTCTGTCTTCTTTCGCAGCAAATCACTGATCTGAAAAAAGAAAACTTCAGCCTGAAACTTCGTATTTATTTTCTAGAGGAACGAATGCAGCAGAAGTTTGATGGTCCCACTGAAGAAATCTGCAAAATCGTAGGCATTTAGAATAATTTCCGGTGACTGTGTCTCTTTTTGAAGAGTTTGTTTTGTGGGAAGGTTGCCTATTTCACTTGACTTCTAAGTCATTTTTTGTTACTGGAAATTTTGGTGTGATTATTTTATTCTGACCTTGTCCTTTTCCGTAATAATGAAATTAAAGTGACCTAAACCTCAGGTGCTTTCCTCAGGTCTCTTTTCCATAATGGGATGGAAACTTGAGTCTCTCTTGATGCATGTTTCAGTAGTTAAGAACATAAATTGATGTTTGGGTTGATCACAGTTTCATCTGAATGTTGCTGCCTGGTCCTCTCCACTGGTCATTTTTTTGTAATTGCTGATGTGTTGAAATGGTGTTTGTCAGCTTCCAGGCCAAGGAGTTCTTTGTACAATTACATCATGAGGTTTCCTCTGGCTATAACAAAATAATTCTAAAATTACTGTTGATAAAATCAGGTTTTGAAAAGAAAATCAAATATCTCATAGCTTAAAGAAAAAATATGCTTGGAAACCCTAGAAATTCCCAAACTGAAGTGCAGTACTCCCTATAAGAACAGTTAAGTATGTTTGTAGGGGATTTGTATTGCTTGAGTGCAATGGTCCTTAATGCTTTTGATATTTCTGGAAGGCTTGAACCTTGCAAAATATGTCTTTTAACAGCTAAATGTCTATTCTTAACCCAATGATACTTAATATTTGCTGGTCCAAGCAAAAAGTAATTACGCATTGCCAATAACTTTTGGGCTGGGTGATCTTCCAGTTCTCTCCAGACATTTTCAATTCTTTTGTCACAGAACATTGAGCTGAAAGTTGAGATAGAAAGTCTGAAGCGTGAACTGCAGGAGAGGGAGAAGCTGCTCATCAAGGCCTAGTAAGCACCAGTTTATTTCTTAATGTCCATTACTTAGGATTTGTTTCCCTGTGGTTTTTTCCTAATGCTTTAGGAATTGGAAGATCTAAAGGGCAATTATCTAGAAATGTCTGGTTCAAGACTAATCCAGGCTGGCAGGTGTTGATTGCCCCATGGGCCTCAATTGCAATGGAATTTTCTTTGTTTTCTGGAGGACCAGATGAATTTTGTTTGATCTCTCCAGGTTGCTTAAAGGGTATTGCTGTGCTTTGAAGGGAACCTTGCACAAGGTCATACTAGAAAGCAAAATTTAGGTGGCAGTCAAGAAGAAGTGGTCACCTGGTGTTGAGTAAGGAGACCCTACCTGTTCTTTTCTCACAAGGTGTTAACAAGTACTGAAAAGGCAAATGGAGAGATCTCAGCAGCTCCATGTCCTCATTTATTCCAGTGCTGTTTCTTGTAGAAAACACAGCTCTGCTGAAGGCTTTATTTTTGTATTTGGAAGGTTTAGATACATAAAGGAAATATTTCACTCTTTCATCATACATCTGAAATGCTTCTTTGTCCACTCTGCCAAGGCTTGTGTGTGGAACTCACAGACACCACCCAAATTGCTGTATAGTCAGTAGATGCTTGTATTTAACCCTAAAGTGATAAGCAGGTACAGAGAAGGTGGAAGATGCTTGAGAATAATCTATCAGCCAGTGGCACCTGAAATGTTTTCCACGTTGATATGCCCTGGGATTTATGTCTGTGGTACTGTGTTTCAGTAAGGCAGTCGAAAGCTTGGCCCAGGGTGGTGATGCTGAAGTGCAGCAAGGGAAGGAGGCACAGAAGAAGATGCAAGAGATGGAGGAAATGCTGACTGACAGAATAAACCTTCTGGAAGAGGTGAGTGACCACAGCTGAAGGAGTAATAAGGAATCACTGCTGTCTTTGTACTGTTATCTGAGATTTGATACTGTGGTCCTCACTATCTGTGCTTGAGACGGTTTATTCCTGAATTTATTGTTGAGCCATTTCTGGTTTCTTTACAGGGGAATCGTAGTGTAAAGGGAAGAGACCCACAAGGATGATTGAAGTCCATTTAAAGTGAGCTCCTTGAGGGAGGAGGAAAGGGGAATTTCCATGACCTCTTACTCATTTTAGTAGAACTGGGATTTCTGAAAGCCTTCTTTGTGCTGGTGAATTCGTAGAGGAGTTCTTAAATTGCTTCCTCTTTCCCAAATCAGTCAGTCAGGCTGGTGTTTCCCAGATCTGATAGGTTGAAGAGCAGATTCTCTGATCTCATGGAGATCTGTTCTGTAGCCCAAAGATAGTGTTGGCCTCTGACATTAATTGTATTCTGCTTATGAATTTAAACACTGCAGTGTGGTTTTAGTCACAGGTTTACACAGCACCATGTAATTATATAGATCCAGGGAGTGCTAACAAAGGTTAATTTCCTTCAGAGTTCTTGATGGACAGGTGAATGTTGGCAAAACAGCTTTTCAGGAGAGGGGTTGAGTGGGGAAGTTCACTGGTGAAGGAGCTTTTCCTCTCCTTCCCACAAAGAGATACTTTTTACTTTAGATGTGAAATAAGAGGGAAATGACTTATTAGGCTACAAGGAAGCTTTTATTTCATAGGAAGCTAAATTGGGTGAGCACAGCAGGGAAGCTTACAATGTAAAAATGAAGATCTGAATCAAATTTGATGTAGTATAAGGCAAGTGTCCTTTTTTTTGGCATTCTCCATCTCTGTGAGTTGGATCACCCAGAGGAACTTGACTGAAATCTATGGCTGTTATCTCCATTTCTTCTGCTGTTCAAGAGAAAACTGTCTGCTTCATACTTTATCAGTTCTTGCACAATATTATAAATGATATTGGAAGGAGTTCCAGTTAGCTACAGTGAGCTTGGGAATATTAATTTTATTGAACAAAAAAGCCCTTCTTTAACATTTTTAATTTAAGTGTTTATTATGATAGTGGGAGGATAGTGGGACAAAACCATGTTTTAATTGCTAAATCTAAAATCATAGCATAGGGGTACTTTTGTTTCTGGTCCTGCTATCAGGGTATCTCTTATTTCTTTGCAACAAATATCCCTTCTTTCTGTACCACAGAAAGTGGATTAATCTTGAAAATGAAGACACGGAGTTCAGAAGCATTTCCAAATAGCTTGAAATACTTGGTAAAAGTTCCTAAATTAAACATCCTGACATATGTTGGGTAGAAGAAACTTCAGTATGTGAAAAAATTCATAAGCATTTAGTTCTTACAGGCATCAGGATTGTATGTTTTAATTTCAGAATCTTAAAGCTGCCCAAGAAGAGGTGCAAAAAACCCTTGCAATGACAGAGAAGGAGAAAGCTCTGAGAATTGCTGCTGAGCAGAAACTTGCTTCAATTATGAATGCCCCAGCCAAGGATGTGGACAAGGTTACAGAAGCTGAGAAGGACAGGTCAGAACTGTTGACAGTAATGTTTCTAACTGCTTTATTTATTGTTCAAGTGTGAAGAGTCAGCATGGGTTTGGGGCTGGGTTTGATTCGTTTGGTCCGACCCTTTGGTACAGGAGAGTTACTGGACATCTATGGAGTGAAAGGCAACACAGCAACCAGTTTAGTGCTTTGTGTAACAAAATCATCTTTAAAAGTTCTCTGAAAGTCTAAAAGGGTCAGGGTGTGTGAAACAAAAGCTCATAGGTCAGGCAGGGAAATGTAATGGGAAGAGAAACACTGTTAGAAATACTTTTACAATCCAGGCTACAAAACACCAGGAATCAGGGATGGCATCTTGTGCTGAAAAGTTTTCATGTGTAACACTCAGGTCTGTCAGAAAACATGGTTATTTTTCTTGGAATTCTGGAAGTCTGAAGATGTATTGACAAAAGACAACAGCACTGACTTGACTTGTTTTTAGTGTGGTGGTTTTTTTTGTTTTGTTTTTGTGAAATGAGAACCAGCTTAGATACAAATTTAGATGAAACTGAGTACTCGGTGGACACTTGGTGAAGGCAGGTAAGGTCTGTGAGCTAAGGAAGGAAAGAGATAATTAAGGTTTTTGTATGTGCTGTAAAGGACAATCTAAGTAAAATATTGAAACTTAACTGTTGATATTTGATGGTATTGGAGGAAAACAAGAATGAGCACTTTGCAGATAGCTCAACCTTGTTTGCTTGTGTTAAAGTTACAGCACTTTTTCAGGTTTTCCAGGGTTATGAAAGTCCTCCCTTGAGTTCTACAAGTATTGTCTTGAGTCTTCACTTAGGGGAGTTGTCTGCAAGATTTACTGCAATGACTGGAGAATTGGTGGTAGATGGTGCAAGATTAGTATTTAAAATCTCACACTTTTAGACTTATAGAGCAACTGAATCTGTCACTGAAAAGTAAAGAAGCTCTAATTCAGCACCTTGAAAAGGAGAAGTCTCAGAGTGGATCTTCCGATGGGAACGTGCCAGCAGAAAAAATCAGAGAACTTACCATTGCTTTGAGGCTTGAAAAGGATAGTGAGATAGAGGTGAGGAAACCATCTAACCATTTCTATGTTATAAATCTCTTGGGGGTAGGATTTTAAAGGCTTTGTGCATGACACTATGTGAGTGACATCAGCCAATTTTTAAAAATATTATTTCCTCCTCCATTTTCCAGTTCCTTACCATTCACGGGTTATGCTGTGGCTTGGTTGGCAATATTCATCCTTATTTATCCATTCATTCAGTGAGAGGTTGTGTTTCTCACTGACTTTATGCCTGTGTAATAGATACTGTGCAATTGCTTTGCAGAAGTATATATTAGAGAAATCCTGGATGTTAATAGATCCCTCACTGGATGACATAACTGCTATGAAAGTTAAGAATGTGACTTGAGAGTTTGTTCTTGGGAAGTGTCTCTGCTGTTATGGTCTGGAAAAAAAAGCTGTGGTGTAAGGGAGGTTGGCATAAAAAAATCTCATTAAATAAAATGCAAGTTTACCTCTTAGCTTACAAAAGGTGTAAGAGTCAGTCTTTTATTTCACTTGGCTCCTAAATAGGAAGACAGAGATCCTGAAAGCTGGAATGTAGAAGCAGGTCCTGAGGCTTGTTGTCTTTTTCTCCTATTGGTGTTTCAAAGAAGAAATTAAAGCTGGCAGAATTAAGAAAGTTAATTATGGAGGCTGTCAGGCATCTGAGAATTTTTCCTCCCTTTTGTTTTGGAACTTAATATTGCTCAGCTCAGTACCTACACACTTTTTTTTGTCTATGTCAAGAATCTTTTATGATTGAATTGATTACAGGTATTAAAAGTTTTCAGTTCTGGGTGGTGTTGCAATTAAATCAATCTGTGCCACAAAAAACCACCCGGGTTTCACGAGAGTATTTGTGTGTCAAGGTGAAAACATCATCTTTAATTATTTCACAGCAGGTGGACAGAGTACATATGCTCATTTGGGGTGCAGTATTGGAGAAAAGAATCTGATGAATACTTTTGCACAACTCTGGTTTTATGTATGATTACTTTTTTAAAACAAATAGTTCTGTAACTGCCCCAGGGAAAAGTGCTAATTAAAATCGCTTGATAAAAGCATCTTGCTGACAAAGATAAATGTCACATAAAAATGCACCTCTATTAACTCAGCAAGTGCAGTTGTTCTGTCTCATTGAAGAACATGTTTTGTGGGTTTTTGTTTTATTTTCTTTTTTTTTCCTCTTAATTTGGACTGGCTTATTTCATGCCCAGGGTTTTTAAGCTCATTTTGCTTCACTTTAATGCTTAATGAGTTGTATTTGTGTTGAGAATAGATTAAAGTGACCATAACAACTTTTTTGTTCTTATAGGCTCTTAGAATGGAGCTTAAAAATGAGAGAAATTCCTTTGAAAGAAAAATTCAGGTAAGCTCCAGTTCTGGTCCTGTTTCGTTGACCCCTTCCAGTGTGTGTTGGGCTCCCTCTGTTATCCTTTCACAGGCACAGGAGGCCTTGACTCCAAGAGAAGCAGAGCAAGTCCTCTGTTAAATTCTCTTTTATATGGGATGACAGGAAGACCCCTCCTGTTTTTGAAGCAATTTTCAGTAAAGCTGATAGACACACTCATCAAATATTGCAGGTGATGCTTGTGTTCTGCCCCCTTCTTATACAATATTCCAGGCACATCTTTCAGATGCTGCCTCTCATTTTGGGGACTGTATTTTATGTTGGTAATCTGAGTAATAAGCTCCAAGAACTCTGAGGGAATGTACTTATTAATGTGCAGATACAGTATCTCTTAGTGGGAAGTTAATGCAACTTTCACATAATCTAATTTAGTCACTCCAAGAAGAGCTACAAGAGAGAGAAAATGAGCTTGCTGTTGAAAAGAAGAATGGTTTGAAAAGGGATAAAACCATCCAAGGACTAACTGTTGCCTTAAAAGCAAAGGAAAAAGAGGTAGGGTGATTGTGATCTTGCAGGTTTGTTGAAGTACCACGGGGCTGGGCTGTTGTGTGTGTGGCAGGGTCTGATTTCCCTGTAACCATGAGGAGGCTTCGAGTGAGTCCTGCCCCTGCTGCCATCTCTGAGCAGTTCTGTTTGTCTGCAGTTCGGGCTCTTGGACTGGAGGAGAGAGGAGAAAGTATCAGTAAAGTATCCTTCTCCGTTAAGAACTTTAAAGAAAAAATGTTTTCAATTGCATACTGATTTTTATCAGCTCTGAGTACCACTTAGAAGATACGAGGGGTATTTTATGTTGTTGAGGAAGTGGAGCTGTCAAAGGCAGCTGAAATAAGGGAGGTCAACGTCAGCTGAAATTCAGATTGTGGGGAAGAGTGGGAAGTACTTCACTTGAGTGATAGGCAGTCTAGTGAGTGTATAAGAGCAAGAATTTCTTTATATAAGGTTTACTATGATGCATTTGATGTTCTTGAAAGTGTTTTGTGTAGTTGGATGAGTGGATAATGAGATGGGGTAGAAATTACTGCATTGCCATCCCTTGGAAATAATTCTACCTACACAGTATTCATTTTACTTTATTTAAAGAATGAAGAGCTGGGTTCTGAAATTGAAGAGTTAAATGCTTCGTTGGCTAAGGCAAGAGAGGCAACTCACAAGGCACATGTCCAAAAATTCAAGGTAAGAACAATTTGTTGTGATTTTCCCCATTCCTGCTTCTCCCTTCTGTGTAATTCCACGCAGCAGGCAGTGCTTGCTATGTTTGAAAGCAGAGGAATGGGAAGTAGTTTAAAATGCTGTTTTAAAATGATTAAGTTTTCTTACTTTGAAAAAAATTTCCCAAATCAAATCATTTGAACAATAGAATGTTAAAATGTCAGATAACTTACCTTCTTTCTCCTCCTTGTTTTTTGTTTTTTTAAAAAATCTAAGCCAACTGAGAATCTTTAAGAGAGAAACATGTGATATCAAAATAAGTTAAAAATAAAGACACAAATTATTGGGAAGCTGAGATTTCTTGAGCTTATTTTTTTTGGACCTCTTTTTTTTTATTCCAAAGTATGGTGGTAGCACAGGCTTCCTATTAGCAGAGTTGAACTGGGTGTGAGACACCTGCTTGCATTTATTTATATAATAAATATGAAACCAGTATTTATAAAATAGTGGAATGCTATTTGTGAAAATGTGATTTAGTAATGCTTTTTTTGTGTGTGTGAAGGAGAAAAGGAACTTTATGATTTTTGAGACCTTGATGATTTTTAAAAAATTCAGAGTTTAAAAAATGTGCGACTGATCCCTCCTGTCCACAGAATCCACATCCCAGAGCAAGTCCTTCTGCTCAGTTCTCTGCTCCTTAGCTACAACCTTGAGTTGAAGGCAGTTCTCTGTGAGTAAACAGTGCTGCAGAGCCCACTGCTCCTGTCACCTCTGCTGGGAGCTCCAGGGCCAGCTGTAGCAGTGTGTGGTGGGGAACAACACAAAATAGGCTCATGCCAAGGGCAGGGGTGGAGTCACCATCCCTGGAAATGTTCCAAAAATGTGTGGCTGTGGCACTTGAGGACATGGGTTGGTGGCGAACACCATGCTGGTGCTGGCTTGGCAGCTGGACTCTATCTTAAAGGTCTTTTCCAACCTTAACTCTGTGATTCAATGAAAGACTCAATAACTTCCTGCCCTAGTCCAGATTGAAACTGGGCTCTACTCCAAAAGTAGAGTTTTATGTAATTACAGCTTTGTGAATCAATAATACTGCCATGACCTTGTTTACATGGTGGACTCCTTTGCACATCAACTTTTCTTTCATTCTTTGTTACCTCAGACTTCCTTAACCTGCACTGGATGTCATGGAAAGTTCAGTTACATCTGTAGAGGAAATTTTTATTGCTGTACTTTCCTTGTTTTGTCATTTCACTGTTTCTTTGCATCCCCAGTTCTGAAACACTGGGAAGAGGGGCAGGGTTGTGGGTTTGGATGCAATGGGAGCAAAGACTCCCAGGCTCTACAAAACCCCATTCTGGAGGCTGAAAGCTGTTCTGTGTTTCAGGGTGCTGCAGATTATCAAGCTCTGCTGATGGAGAAGGAGACCCTGCTGGCAGAGCTGCGCTCAGAGAACCTCACAAAGGACGCTGAGAATCGCAGGCTGCAAAGGATAATTAAAGTCACTGGTCAAGAGCTGAGTGATCTGAATTTGGAAAGAGAGAAAATGGAAAAGGAACTGGATGAAGCACAACTACAGAAGAGCAGAAGTGACAAAACCATTAATGTTATTATCACATTTTTTCTTTATTTTCTGAAGTCTAGAAATAATTCAGTGCTTTAGCAGGTCCTTTTCTAAGAAAATTAGGTTTTTAATTTAAATAACTTTTGCGAAGGAAGTACCTGACACTGCATAACACTGTGTATGAAGATTGAGGAAAATTCTGGCACATAAATTGCACAGAATAATACTTTAAATATAATTTTGATAGTTAGGTCCTAGGAAAAAAAACATTAACCTCTAAAAGTGGGAAATGGTTACTGTTGATTGCAGTTTTTCTGATGGGAGAATCTGAACATGCATGATGATGGATGTTTACATTTCTGCCATATTTGTCTTGTTGCATATCTGTAGATTATCTTAAATTTCACTACTTAAACTCTCTTCTAATTGTGACCTGGAGCCAAACCTCAGCCTGCTCTCTGCTCTCCTAGCAGGGTCACTGTAAAGGCTGTATATTAAATAACTTCTGCTTGTAAAAAACCCAAAGCACATGATTAATTGATCACAGTGTAACATAAATAATGAGGTGCTATTCATTAATTTTGCTGCTTCATATTCGGTTGAGGATTTTTACCTTCCTGTGAGCATTCAGATCTCTCCTGCTCCCAGCACTCACAGCTAAAGCAACAAAGTGAATGATTAGGTCTCTCCTTTTCTTCCTTTGAAAAAAGAATGCACCTTCTGTTGAAGCTTTGACACAAAACACTTTTCACCTGAATGCTTTGTCATGTGGATTTTGCTAAAGTCTTCCCACTATTGCTTCCACGAGGGCAGCATTTGCAGAATCCTGCTTGCATCCAGAGTCTGATCCTCCTCAGTTAGGGATTAGTCTCCTGCTATATTAAATTACATAAAAGATTTAATGAGCCTGTCTTTATTCACTAGATGTTTTGGTTCCATTATTTAATAAGGACTTTAATAAAGCAGGGAGATGTGGAAATTGCTGCTCCTGCACTATTCCTTAAAACCAGCAGAGGGGTCTCTTTACCTACAAACAAATTAAGTTCCTCTCCCCCTCATACTCCCAATTTAACACAATTTTGTTTGATTGTCAACTGTGGTTTGGCTGCAGTCACAAAATCTCTGTCTTCGGTGTGCTTTGAGATTTCTTCAGGGCGTTGAGGTTAAGGAGTGTGAGAACAGATCGCTCCTGTCAGTTAAACAGCCACAAAGAACATTTATTGATTTGAAGTATTTTATATTTAACTGTCTTCTCTATTCAGATTTTTTTTTCATCTTTCAAGGCAGCTAGAATATAACTGTACAGGAAAAATAGGACTGAGTGGGGAGTTGCCAGGGGATTCAAAGTTACCTGGATTACCGAAGCCCTGTTTGACTCCATTATGTCCAAGTTTTTCATGTAAATGATGAGCTTAGGGAAAAGCATTCCTGCCAAAAGATGAGCAGTCGTACAAAAATTATATCCCTAACCTATTTCCTACTCCTTGCAGAACAGCTGCTTCAATTTCAGAGCTGCAAGTACATTGGATAGAACCACATTGCCTGTGAAGTGTTGCCCATTAAGTAGTAGATATGTGGGAGTTAAAAAATATGCAGTGAGATTTTGCTCTTTGACAAATAGGAGACTGCTTTGGTGATCTGGTGCAAGCTTTTTATGAGACAGCCTTAAAAGCTCACTTCTATTTATGCTCCAAGATACCTATTTATCAGTGTTTCTATTTTGTTAGAATAAAGTTAGCAAAAACATGTATAAACTGTAGGAAATGCCCTCAATATCTGTAATGAACTGCTGTCCTAGCTCTACACTCACTCACAGGGAAATTGGCAGTAATTTTCTATATACTGTCATTGGGGTAAATCTAATTCTTGCACATATTCAATAAAAAAACCCCAAACACCCCAACAGACAACCCCCCTAAAATGTATTTCTGACTTGCTGTAAACCCAGTTTATCTGGACATGAATGAGGCATTACTGTTCTGGAAGGGAAGGAGGTGAAACTAAATAAAATAAAACTGTTACACATGAGCTGATCATCCAGAGCACAGACTTTGTCCAATATTAGAAGTTTCCTGGTTTAGTGGGTTTAGATATTCTTGAACCATATTCCTGCCTCAGGGTGGTCAGCTTTAAAAGGTATCTGAAAGAGCTTTTAAAAGCACTTTCAGTTCTGTACTTGGCAAAAGCTGTTGTTAAGTATCACTTTAAGCATCACTGGCAAGATGCTGTTAAACATCACTTAAAGCTCTTTGAAACAAGAAGCATTGGACTTAAATTTTTACACACTATTGGTGAGGAATAAACATCTCATCCTTGATGTTGTTCATAGCTACCATGTTACTGTGCCTGTAACAGGGATGGAGTGCTTCTTCCTCGAGAAGTTTGTTCAAATTTACATGATTAAACACTTCACATATCCATTCTCTCTCCAGGCCTAAATGTAGACAATTAGAGTGTATTTACTAGATATTTGTATTTGATCAGTTGGTTGGGGAAATGCAGAATAACTCATTAGGCAGAATTTGTTATTTAGTCTTCCTACCTGTAGTTTAGCCTGAGAGGGAGTTTTTGGAACTTCACAACTTAATTATTCACCAAACTGGTTTTCATCTGATAAGGAGGGGGAGGCATCTGCTCCAGTCTTCTATATTATAGTGTTTCACATTCATTTTTCTTAGTTCAGCTATCATTAATCATAGGAAAATCTCTTGGGGAAAAGGTTGGCAGAGGGAATTGCAAAGTTTATGCTTTGAGAGCTGTAGGTACTATATTATCCTTGCAAGTCAATGTATAGAAACCAATAGATTTTCTCCCAGACAATTTGAGTGGTCAATGAGTTCAAGCAACCTGCTACAGTGATGGATAGTTTGGTGTGTTACAGAATTTTGGCTCATGCAAAGAAGGTAATTTTCAGTCTCACCTTTAGCTTTCTTTGAGAAGGATTTAGGGAGTTATGTGGGCAGAAATAGAAGAGGCAAAGTTATGTGCAAATTGCAAATCTCACAGAGGCTGTTTTACTTTTTCCACAATTGCATCCCTTGTCAGTCCAGCTCTTTCCATAAACCTGGCCATTAAGTAGTTTTGCTGCTTTAAAGGGTGAAACCTGGTTTCTGCACCTGACAAGGGCTGAGCACCAAGAGGACTGAGGTGAGATGAGATAATGGATGGAGTAGAGTTGTTGCAGCACCATCTTTCTAACTCTGCATGTTGTTACCTTCAAGCTGCTTATGGTTTTCATTAAGAGGAGTCACAGTGTTGGTCACTTGAAGTTACAGGAGAGATGCAAAGTCCTCTGAAGTTTAGTTACAGGTAATGAGTCAGTTAAAGCCACTCAGTAATGTAATAGTATAAAAGTAAATTTAAAAAAGCCAAGGAGTGACCTCTGCAGTGCAGGGAATGTGATAACACTGCTGTTGTTCCTTTGCTTCCAATTCCAGTGCTGTGTGGGAATAGACTTAATGGGACTTGAAGAGCTCCAGAACTTGGAGCCAAAAGCCTTTGCAATTATCAGACCTTGCACTACTTCCCACTGCAGTTTGTATTTATAGGCAGCAGTTAGGGAAAAACAGGAACATATTGGAGAGGTTGGGTATCTAGACAAAACTTGGACCTGATTCTGCTGTTCTTCAGTTTTCTTAGATCTTTTGCTCCTGAAGAAAATTAGTTTGCAGAACTGAAGGTCTGGGTGTAATCATTCTTTGAATAACATTTGAGGGGGTTTTGGGAGCTGTTAGGTGTTTCTTAGCTGAATCCTGGGGATGAAGCTAAAATGAAGGAAGTAAACCAAAAGGCTTCGTAAATGACGTTTTGCATTTAATGTGCAAAATAAATAAAGCATTGAAGTAATAAAGTGATGTTAAGGATTTGATGTGAACCTGCATGAAGCAAGGTAATTAAGTCAAGAAAAGGACATAAAACAGTTTGTAAAGAGACTGCAATTAAAATGTCACTGGTGCTATTTCTTTGGACTTAGAATAAGAAACAACTATTAAATTTTAAATCCCAATGGAGGTAAAAGTAAAATTTACAGGTGTCTACCATATGTGCAAACTATTTAAAGGGCTTATGCTATTTCACAAATGGGCCCTTTTGGGGAATAAATAGAAAACATTTATTTGAAGATGTAGGCTGCGTTACCTGGTTCTTTGGGTCTGAACAGAAGTTTAGATAGTATAAAGTCTCCTGTAAGTTTTAATTGTTTAATTTTAGGCAACAGTTCCTGTGTTACAAGTTTCTACCTCTCTTTTTTCCACACAATCTGTGCAGTAGATGCAGAGGAAATGTTTATAAAATGAGGCTGCTGTCTATGCAAGCTTTGCCTCCTTCAACTGACAGTGTTGAAACTTCCCACCAAACCAGCAAAAATGTTGGAAGTGACACAAAACAGTGGTGGTGGGAGAGAAGGTGGAAGGACAGAGAAGCCATGTTGGAAATTTTTCTACTGCCCTTTGCTCTTAAATATTTTCCACTCTAACTGTAAGCTGACTCTGAATTCCATGCTAATAATCTCATATATTCACATAGGTGCAGTGACTGTCCTGGTTCGTGGCAGAATGTAAGGAATAGGAATTTTTTGATGTTACTTCTTGGAACCCAAGGCTTTGTCAGGTGGCCATACTTTGAAACCCCATAGAGAGCAGGGTTTTTGGAGGTGGATTTTCAGATGGAGTGGGCCAGGGTCTGTGGGGTTGCAGAGGAGAGCTGTGATTGTGCTGCAACCCAGGAGCTGCTGCTCTTCCATTGCAGCTTTCCATGTTGGTCCTAACAGACCTTGGAGTCCTTTGGACTTGCTGCTGTGTAGAAGCTGTTGAAAGAGATTGTTCCTGTGGCTTAGGAGCAGAATGGACAAGGAGCACACATATCTCTGGTGGGAAACAAGATGTGGAGGTAATGCAGCCAATCTTGGAGCTGCAGGAAGTAATGAACAGAGTCAGAGTCAAGATCAAGTTCTGTTCATCCCTTCTGATCATGAGGCTGACCTGATTGGTCGTTTGAAGTTTGTGCTTATGTCAAAAGAAAAAAGTTTTAACATTTCTGACCTTTTTTTGATGCCAAAGTAACCAGTGATACAGAGTTAGTGCAACAATTTTCATGGTGTGATGAGAAAAAAGGCAAATGACAAACTGAATCACCCGTAAGCAATTTTCTCCTGTTTCTAGCCAGGGAGTAAATTGACTCAGAAGTGAATGTTCATTCTGACAACTTCTATGTGCATAATATTCCCAACAGCCTTGGAGTCCCGCCATTCTGTATGAAAAGCATTTAAACAACAACCTAGATTTTTGGAAGAAAATACTGACGTCTTATCTGAAAGTTGTTCTTTCTTTAATTGTATTCATTGATGCCAAGAGAAAGTGGCTTCAGTACGTTCTTTAGTGATAGTGTGGGCTGTTAGTCTTAAACTTTCTTTAAAGTTGATTTACTGCATATTCAGTTTCATTTTTTTTGTAGGACCTTAGAAATCAGCTAGAGAAATTACATGGTGAAATGACTGAGAAAGAAAAAGCAGTTGAACACCATTACAATATTCTTTTGAGTGAAAGCAATCAGAAGTTGCAGAGCCAAGAACTTGTTATAAAGCAGCTGACAGACAGTGTCAATCACAAGGATCTGCTGCTTGAGGTAGGTAGACTTACTTTGAAATGAAAAACCTAAAGTTATCATTTGATTTTGTATGGGGAATTATTACCAAATCACATTTGTATTTGGAGTTATTGTTGATTTTGATGATAATCCTTCACTTCTCATAATACTGTATTTGCAGAACAGAGCTATAATTACAGAGTGTGTGGCATTCAACAGGATTTCTTGTTAGGGTTTTGTGAAGCGTGTGGACAGAGGGGGAAGAAAGCTTTACTAATACTTAGGTAGGATTGTCACTGTTGTAAAAGCTCTGAAGTGCTCATGATTTTCAGTTTATTGTGCAGAAAGTGGAAGTTGAGGAATAGGTATAGATGCTGAAATATTCTATCTTCTCTTCTGGGAGCCCCAGGTGACCTTTGTGAATTCCTGCCCGAATGGTAACAGACCCCTGCTCACTTTTAACACAAAAAAAGCAGTAATGGTGTTCAGCCAGCAATGCAGAGAGTTGGAGTTGAGGTTGCTCTGTAGCTGGACACAAAGGTGCATGCCTTGACTTCATCTTTTAATACTGAAAAGATTGCATAGATGGGGAAAGCTTCTGTGTATCTTTTGGTTTTGCTTCTGGTATCTTAAATTGAGCTCTTTTTGCAAGGTGTGTAAATAACATGTGCAGGTCATCCTTGGATATTCTCCCGAATTTTGTTAGGCTTTTGTTAGTATTTTGCAGTTTAAAATTAGAGTAGTTTTTGTAAAACTGTCTGTTCTCTTTTGTTAGAGACTTGATGGAGCAGTTAAAGAAAAGGATGCAGAACTGCAGGAGCTCCAGAATAAGTGCAAGAACCTTCTACGAGCTAATGAAGAACTTGAATTGAAAAATGAGGGCTTAGTAAAGGAGAAATGTGCTGCACAGACTCAACAGTCAATTATCAAGATAGTCAGAGAGCAGGAGGTGAGTTTTACATAACTGATCATTTGCAGATAAGTACCTTGACTTCAAATTGAAGAGAATTTTGACTTTGGCTTTAAAACTGTGGACTCATATATGTTGTAATTCACCATGTGTTGTGCTCTGATGAATTTATATGACATCACTAAGCTCCCTAATTTCAGAAAGCATGTAAGATGTTTTGCCTGCCATAAAGAGGTAGAGGTTTTTTGGTGGTTAGGGCAGACATAATTCACTGAGTGGGAGGATATCTGCATTTCTGCAGAGAGGTGCAGAGAAGAGTTTGTGTACTTTGGATAGATAGGGGGAAAGATTGCACAGAGCTGGTGACCACAGGAGATAAATGGAATGTGAGGATAAATATAGGTAGGAGTGAAAATATGTCCAGGGCAAGAAGAAAACTGCTTTAAAGCAGAGAACTTGTACAGAAATATATATATTATAAAAGGGTGAGCAGTATATGCCCGTTATTTTATTTGATACCATAAATTGAAAAGACTTATACCTGAAGCCAGAGGTCAAAATGCAGAATTTTAGTTTTAGAAGTAGTTCCTTGTCTCTTTACCCTCCATTCTGTTGTAGCAAAAAAAAGTCAGATACTGTTAAATTTTTGAATCACTCCCTGACTCCACAGTGCATTATGGTGTACAGATTATTGAATAAATAAGCTGCTTTTGAAGCATTTCTTGTCTCTTTTTTGTGTTGTTTGCAGCCTGGTGTGTCAAGGTTTCTAAAATCATCAGGCAAAGTAAAAGTAATTAGACTGGTACACAGTAATGGTGGAGAAAGCTTTTTCATTTCTTTAATAATATATCAGTCATTAAGGAGACTTTCTCAAGGAAGTTCAGAATAAAAGGAGCCAATGGCAAAGGAAACATAAGTGCAGTGTCTTGGGTCACATTCTGAACAGTCTGGTGGTGAGATGATGAATGTGATGGGCCCTATAATTAACCATGGGAGAGACAAGAACATGTGGAGTCCTGGTTGTGTGACAAGCTCAGAGCAAAGGAGCTGCAGCCTTGTTTGCCTGGGTGCTGTGAGGGTTTATCCCAGTATATGAGAATGTGCAGACAGAGAAAATAATCTGGGAAAGGCTGGGGAGAAATTCCACCTCTGCACAACAAACTGCAGTGCATGCAGGTAACTTCTGTCACAAAAAGACCTGGGATGGAAAATCACAGGGAATGAATGGAAATGAAATAGTGATTTCCCTGTGTAGCCCTCCCTGGGTTCAGGGGGATAACCAGGGGCAGGAGCAGTGGCAGGCAGTGCAGGCAATCACCCAGACCCAGCTCCTAATCACAGCCCCTTCCCTGCTGCCTGCACTCAGTGACTGAACAACAGCTCATCACAGCCCATTGTCCTCTCAGCCCAACCTCTGTGTCACCTGTCTCCTGTAAGGACCCACTTTGGCAGGTTAATCACCAGTTTTTGGACACAGATTATCCAGAGCTCTGCTCTCATTGGCTGCCTGGCACTCCTGGATGGCTTTGCGGTGCTGCACCAACTCCCACCACACCCACAGCTGGATCCTCCCCACCAGAGGGACAGAAACCAGCCCCTCCAGCCTCAGTGATCTTTAAAGTTCAAGAAACTGATTTGAGACATACAGAACTTTTCTCTCTTTCAGCGTATCTTTGTACTTTATTTTAATGTCATGATAAATTTTAAAGCAACCAACACCCAAAGCTCTTCTGGGTGCCTTTGCCAGGCCAGGAAAGATAAATTACAGGTTCTAATTTTGGAGTTTGGATTTTTGAGCCACTGTCATGGCCTAGACAGAGTGAGCAAGGGCACTGAGAATTAGGGGAGTCTGGCAACTTCTGACTCTGGGATCTCTGAAGTCTCAGAGTCAAATGTGGTTTACAGATAAAGAATTTAGAAATTAGAAGAAATGACCAAATTCTAGTGGTGGATGAATGGTAGATGGATCAGTGAGGAGGTATAGGCTATATCCTTCTCTCAGTCATTTGTCCTTCAACCTTCAGAGATTTTGAAATGATCCTCAGGGTATTGGAAGCACGAGAACATTCAGTGAGGCAACCAGATATTCTTGTGACTTTGCCAATAAGTTATTTATTGTGGAGGTATAAACCTTTTACTTTCATTGCTTACAATTTAAGGAACCTTTAATGAAAATAAGTTATGTTTTCCACCACTGCTGCTTAGCAATAATATTTCAGACTTAAATATAGACTTTAAGGTATTAGACTACCTCCTTTCACGGGAATATAAATCTTTCACTGCAATATGGTCCTGGATGTCTTGCAGCTATCTCCTCTAACACATTTTCCCTCACACCATGTGTCAAGAGGTTTAATGTTTCATTAACTCCCATAGCATTACAGTCTATTTAAGTTACAGAGCTGCCTTATGTTTTGTGTACCGTCGGGGAGTTGATTGAAATAATTCACTCCTACGCGTTATTTAGAAATGACAGTAATAATGTACAAGAAAAAGGGATGTTCATGCTGCATCTTCTCATCCTTATTATTCATGAAAGATTCTGAAAAAATCAGGAAGAGTTCCTCGTGCTAACCTTTACCTAGGGAGTTGAATTTAGGATTTAATAATTTGTGTATAGTCTGTGACATTTGGAATTAAGAAACAGCTCGTGTCTCCTGTTATGCAGAAGGAGTTGGGTGGATTTCATGAGCTTGCTGAGATTTTGGTACAAATGGAGAATTCAACATGTGAATCCTAAAAGGAACAGGGGAGTGGAAGGGGGTCTGTGTGTGGCACTGCTTTGTTCATGCAGCAGCCATAGACCCCAAGCCATGGGTGACATTCCTTCCCTCATTTGTGCTCCCTAACTCTGCACAGTTACATTGCTCTGCCAGGGCTTCAGAAAGTGCTTTAATTAGGATAGAGTTCTGTTGTGTCTTCAGTAATAATTGCAAGGTTTGTATCAGACATATGGAGGAATTCACTAGAACTTTCAACAGACTGTGAAACAACTAAATTAAGTCAAAAGATTTATATTTTCCTGTCGCTTTCTACGTCATTGGTCAGTATTTGTGATCAAACTTTTCCAACTTAAATTACAACCCATGTATTTTATGTTTAGTGACTGTTCTTGAAAGACTGAGATTCCAGCACGTTGATAAGACTCCTTAATTCAGACTGCAAGATGTACTTTTTAAACATTTTTTTTCATGAGATTATTTTATTACTGGCCCCTGAATCACCCACCTCCATCTGTTTGCCTTTGTGTTTCTCTGTGCTCAGCAGCTTTGCTGGGAGCTCCTCCACTGCTCATCTAGATAATAAATTCGACGTGAAGCTCAGGATTTTGCACTTTGATACAGAGTAGTATTTAATGTATAAATTGCAGTAGAACCTGGCAATGTCTTTTAGAACACAGCAGCCTTTAGCTGGCAGCTGAACATGGGGCACATGTCCTAAGGCAAGGTCACTTCTTCAAAGACTCTGGAGCATCAGAGGTGGAAGCTGCAGCAGGACCTGCCAGGCAGGTTACCTTCACTGGAGTCATTTGATCACAGCTTGATTACACTTGCAAAATATTATTTAACATATTTGCTGGCATACTGTGAAGTAAGAGTGTAAATAATTAAAAGTAAACACTTGTTGTCCTTGCTTTTGTGCTGTTTACTTTGCAGAACACTGAATTGTTCAAATTAACAGTCTTTGCATCTTTAGTGTGAATTAACGAGATTCTGTTGTAGCTGAATTTTTTTTGGTTGCAATTTCCTCCTTAGGAATTGCGGTTGGAATAATAACAGCTGCTTAAAACTCCTGGGTGTAGGTTTCTTCCTTGTTAATGATCTGTTCACTAATGATTTAGTATCTCTTAAGACTTCCCTTAGCTGAAATTCCCCCTTAGCTGTGGCACCTTTTTTGTTCCTCCTTTCAGTTTTTAGTCAAAAAAGAAAACTGAGAGAACCAAAAATTCTTTAACAGAGGAGGAATTTGTGCCTGATATTAATACATCTAAATTTGCTGTAATATTCCAGTTATTTCCTGTTTGGAGATTACTGGTATCTTAGATACTCTTATATAGTAAGTGCAAGAAAATACTCCTTTAAATAGCTGCATTTTTTGCTTCCTGCTGAAAAAGTGACTGTCTGGTTGTTTTGGAGTGAAAAAAGTCGTGAGAATTCAGTGGATCCTTACTGAGAATGTACCATAAGAGTTTGTGTTTATTCTTAAAATAACAATATCATCCTTCTGTGAGCAAGCCTGCAGATAAACCCATTTTCTTTTCTTCACTCAAGTGAAGCAGCAGCTTGTAGTGACCCAGATGAGTGTGCAGAAAACTGACTTATGGAGTGTCTGATATGTTCATCCTTTATTTGGGGCTCAATCTAATCCTTGTTCAGAGATGGAACAGAATTTGCTGGATCTTCTCACCCCAAAAAGACCAGTTTTATCCAGAACACAGTGAGCACTTTTTCTGAGATGTGTGCTGGGACCTTTGGCTTGTCTGCTCTCCCTTCCTTCCCTTCCCCTTCTCTGGAACAGCTGCCTGCCAGGTTGTTCCTGGTTGTTGGAACTTTGGGAGTGAGGGTGCTTGAGTTGGGGCTGGGGGAAACTTCTGAGGCTGTGAGAAAAATGCTGAAGCATTTTCAGATGTGTGGTTCACTCATGGTGGGCACACAATGAAATAGTCTTTGCCTCCTTCAATAACAGCTGGATTTAAGAACAGATCCATGGTGAGCATTGGTGATCTTGTTCAGAAAACTGGGATTTCAGCTTCTTTCACAAATTCTTCAGGACACAAGCACACACATGGTCATAGACATGAAACATAAAAATTACATTGTAAGCACAGTGTGTTCTTCTGATTTAGGAAAATAAAGAAGCTGAATATGAGAAGCTGATCCTTGCTTTAAGGAAAGAACAGAATATTTATTCTACACTAGTGAAAACCTTCAAGGAGTCAGATAGGTAAGTGCTTCTGGTTTGGGGAATAATCTGAACTCAAAGGGCAAAAGTCAGAAGTTGTGAAAAAAATGTGTAGCAACTGGAGATTAGTTTGTTCTGGCCAGTTGTTTATAAACTCTCTGTAGTAGTCTGTAAAGAGAAGTATTTGTGTGAGTTTCTATTATCTAAATTATTTAAATGTTTCTGAAGATATTTCTTTTTAGATTGGAATCTCAAATGAACCCTGTTTCCATTTAGGTACCAAAGTAAGCAGCTGGGTTTTCCAAACTTAGTTCTTGTGTTTTGGCATATAGGAGTAAAATCAAATTGCAGTGAACTTTTGGGCACTGGACAATTTGCTATGGTTTACTCCTAAAATAAAGATGAGGCTTATCTTAAAAGTGACACTGTGAGAATTTTGATGGGAATATAAATATGCAGGATTTGGGAGAAGGTTAAACAAAACAGAATAATTGAAGTTTGCATAGCACACTTTCAGTGTAAAGCATTGAAAAGGGTGGCAGGAGCAAGTGATTTTTAACCTTTTAAAATCAAAGAACACAACAATTTAGAAAGAAACTGCAGCCTACTCTGTATTCTGTTATTGCTTGGCAGTTGAGGAGGAGATGTTATAAAGAAAATTCTTAGTCTGTAGGCAAATGAAATTTAAATACTTTCTAAAAAATTTACTGTTATAATTGCAAATCTCTTAATGAAGTATTTAACATTTGAGAGCCAGCTCCTGAAAGCAATGGCTTATACCTGCCAGCTTTGGGGGAATGCTTATTTATATTTTGCAATTGGTTTATAGACCATTATAGTTTGGAAACCATAAAGAGAAGTAGCACTAGAGGAGATGAGATCTGTGTGTGAGTTAAGCACTTAGCAGCAATGCCAGCTTGTGCTTGGCCACAGCTCAGAACCCGCTTTAGATACTAGAAAAAATACTAATTAAAAATAATGATAGCAGTCAGATTATGGAGATTATTTCTGATTTCATCTGGAGAGTGTGACCTGACACCAGCTCCTGCTCTGTATAGCCATGACAGCAAAGCAGTGTGGCTCTGGAACTGGTTTTTCTTAGAATGCCTTTCAAATAAGGAAACTTAGAACTGCAGGTGTAATCACTGGGGTTTTGCACTGAACTTCTGTAGGATCAGGACCATTAGTGCTGATTCCCTGATGTGGAATTATGGAATGCTTGGAGCAGGCAGTGCCTGTTATGCCACCAGAGCAGAGGATGCACAACGAGCTGGGGCTTGGAGCTGCTCTTATTCCTCCATCTCAGTTTTGGGGGCTGAAACGTGCTGTAAACTTCATCAAGACTTGAATCCCAAACTTTTGGGGAGTGGGTAAACAAGCCCTACAGATACACAGATGAAGCTGGATTTAATTGCCATCAGCAGTGACATGGATTTCGGGCAAACATCTGTTTTCTTGCTGACATCTTCTTTTAGGCATTATTTATTTTAAGCAACCTGGGTGGTTATTTTTCAAAATGAGCTACTGGATGTCAGGACCAAGACATTCCTTCTCTCTCCAAGAGGGGAATCAGTGCTTGTTCTTATAAAACCTTTAACTCATGAAAAGGAGAAAATGTGCTTGCCTGGCTTCTAGTCGTGTGTTGGTCTGGTTTTACTTTTAATTATTTTGCTGAGCCTTTAAGAGCACTCTCTTTTCAAAGAAGCTGTTGTATGAGGAAGAATTGGTTAAAGCAGTAGTTTCTTGTGCAGGAACCCCTGACAACAGCACACTTGTCAGGAGACAGACTGAGAGGCTTTTCATACATGCAGCCTTTTAATTAATGTGCATCTGCAATACTCTGTTCTTCTCATGCAAGTATGATGTGCTCTGTGTTCCTGTACAGTCTCCCATCAGATGGATTCAATTTTTTTAAAGATCCCTGAATTCTCTGGCATTTAGTGCAGTAGCTTGGAAATTCTGCAGCAGCTTAATTTATCTTAAAACACTGAGTGAAGTTAATGTGAAAATAAATAATACAAAGAGTTCGGTAACACCCGGTTATTTATTTTTTATTAAATTGAATTTATTTCATTTTATTACAATGTCAGGTTGGTTTATTTTCAGCACTTAAATCTTTTTACAGATTGATCAGAACTGCCTTGTTGATGTAGTTGAAGGGTATGGGGAAAATGTAGCAAGGGGCAGCTGACCCTGGGGCCTGAGGAGCAGCTGATGCTGCAAAGTTGCTTAAAAAGTTAAATCACCTTGACAAATTATACATTTTAAGTTTGGACATTTATGCCCCATTGTGGTAATTGAGACAATTTAGAACGCAAGGCATCTTTTTACAGACTGTGGATAAATGAAGAAATAAAACAGTTGTGTCTGGTCCTATTTTCAATGAAACAGAAATTTTTGATATTTTTCCTAAGTGCTGCATCAGATTATCTCGTGTAGCTCTGTGGCAAGGGAACAAAGTTTCCATGGTCACCACATAACGGAATACACAAAGGCATCAGCATTATGTGATAATATTTTCCTGGCATACCTTTTAGAAGTTAGTAATTTAGATTTTCCTTAAAAAGAACTGCCCAGAAAGAGGCTGGTAGAAGAGCTCTGTCATGGGAAACTGACTTAGGCAGCACAGCCCAAAAGGTCAGGAAAAGGCTGTGTATGTAAACATTTAATCTCCTCTTTCTGTTTAGGGATTTGTTTGTGGTTATGCATCAAAATGATGGAAGTGTGGGATGAAACCCAGCCATGGGGAATGGGAAATGGGCTCTTGGTGCAAGCCTGGTTGGAGAAAACACCAGTGCACACCAAAATGTTTTGAATTGAATCTCAAATATTTATTTTTCCCCTTTTTTTCCCAGTATAAATAGCTTGCAAGTAGAACTGAACAACATTTTCATGTTGAGAAAGCAACTGGAAGAAGATGTTTTAGGTAACAGGAATCTCCAGAAGATTTTACAAGATCAGATTAAGGACATGAAAAACCACCAAGGTTTGTACCCATGCCCAGTCCAACCCTCCTCCTCCACAAAAGAAAAGTGGTTTTATTACAGTCAGTTTGCTGGCATGCAGAAAAAATATTTGAGAGTAAAAAAAGTGTGAAAAGATTTCTTTTTGACCTTTTATACTGAAGATGATTTGGGGGATTTGTAACAGAATGTCTTGGAGCAATCAGGGCACTTACAGAGGGACAGCTTCTCTTTCCAGGCAGCAAATGTTAGAAATTCTGTGGCAATTCTGCTGCAGGGATCATTTTATACTGCCTGCAGCTTTGTACTCACAGAATTTACTGTCTGCCACAAAAGTCAGAGATTCCTGACTTGGAATCTGTCGGTGGCCATGGGATCATTTTCTGACCATGGGATGCAATTACTTCCCAAAGAGCTTGTGGCTCAGGCCCTGGTAAACCCCTCCTAACAGAAGAATTTCCAGAGAAAGAAAAAATACCCTGAAGTTTTGTAACTTAGTAATTCAGAAAAAGTAGAACTTTTAAATATAGCTTAGCTTCTGGCTTTTTTGCTGTGTGTCTTGGGAGGTGTTTTTAGTATATTCTTAGCTATAGAAAAGAATAATGTAAGTGGGTATCATTAAATAGTTTACTGCATATGTACAAGATGTTTCTGTTTTATTCCATAGGGGATATATAAATAACAGTAAAGCCTGTTCACTTCCCCTTTCAACTTAGATTTTCAATTTTAGCATCACTTGACAGCTCTGATAAGTGACAAAAGGTAAACTTCAGCTGTTTCAGAGTTTCCAACTTCAAAAGCCCAGAGATAATCAAGAACCAGGGTGGGCCAAAGGGTCTTGTGGATACTCCAGGGTTCTCTGTGTTGTGTTGAGGGTGAGGCTGGTAGGAATAAAGACTGAAAAGTTAGTAATGATTTGTGACTTGTGGGTCCTTGCAGCAGCCACGGGATCAGTGTCAGAACTGGGAGTAGGATTTGGATGTCTCTTCTTTGTCCTAATTTAGTTATGCTTTCTGCCTACCTAATAAGATTTATTTATAGAATTGACTGTCACTTATATTGTAAATAAACAGGTATTTATTGAAACATAAATAATCCCTGCAGTTATAGAGGCAGTGAATAAGTAACTATTTTCAATCCAATTACTGCATTCTTCTGACCGAAAAGCAAAATAAATTAATTAACTTTGTCTAACCTGGCTTTTTGCCTTGAGACCTTGAGTTCATGCTCATAGAACTATAGTTAAAATAGAATAACTATTCATGCCTAACTTATTCTTCCTAAAAATTATTTCTAATTGTAATGCTAAATATGCAAATTATAATTCAGAATTACATTCACCACTCGTGCTGATAACTGCAGAAAATACAGCCACAGAAAATGCAGCGTGTCTGTGTGTCAGAAGCACAAAGAAATATGAGGACAAAATTTTTTCAATTAAACAGAAAGCTTATTTTGGGAATTAGACATTCTAACTGGCCTCCCACAAACTTACTGGAAGGTTCTTATTTGAAAAGTCCTGTGCCTTTTGTGCTGTGCTTTTCCTGCAAATGGAGTTTCTGAAATAATGTCTGTCCTTGGCTATTTTGGCAGATGAAACACTATCTTTCTGTGGAGATCAAACATCTTACATGAGTATCTGTTTAGGAGAACAAGACCATTTAAGCCTTCAGATAGACCATCTGTCTCTGGAAGAACTTAAAAAAAAGGTATTGATCCTTTTTATTATTTACTGTTTCTAATGGTTTCATTCTGCTTTGTTTATAGTTTCTCTGTCTCTCACAGAAACATTTATTTAGGTACAGTTGGGTGGTTCTGAAAGGATTTGAAGCTCCCATCTCTGTGGTTTGTGACCCACCTTCTATGAACTATTTAGACTTTGTTACACCACACGGGCTTCAGAATCAGCTGAAAGCTGAGTGATTTGCAGCCAGGGTTTTGTGGTGTTGGACACCTGGACTCAAGGCTCTGACTCAGGACCATATTTCAGATATCACCTACATCAGCTCCAAAGAAAGGTTTTGCATTGAGCATCCCACAATGTGTATTTCATGCAGCTTTATTAATGATGGAAGTGGTGGTGTCTATATTCTATATTCTGTATAGCACACTCCCTCCCAGGATTTGCAAATCTTTTGGTAAATAGGGCATGTTATAAAATAACCCTGAGGTGAGTTCTCTATTCTGCATAAGAAAAACTTAAATTCACAGAGATGAAATGTGCAGACCTAACAATAAATCAGTATTGGAATCAGAAACTTGTTCTCTTTCTTCTGATCCTGTGCAGTGACATCTGATCCATGCACCAGTTTATGACAAGGAGTAATTTTGAATAGGTTGGTTGGGAGTGAGCATAAGTGAAGTTCTTCTGTTTCTCAGGGACAGCTGAATTGTAGGCAGGTGCTCACACTCGGAGGTGGGGTAATCTGAAAGAAGGAAGTTTGTCTTACTCTGAGCAGGTGTCCCTAAAAAAACCCCAGATTGTGTCCCAGTGCCATTCTGGGGTTTCACCACTTTTGTCTCTGAGCGTGTTCCCTTCAGAAGGTTCAGGGATACTCATTAGCAAAAGAGATTTATAAATAATTTCTTACTGGAAAAAGGGTTTGTGTGACTGAAACCTGACCTGGTTTTCCAAGTACATTAATTGGTCTGATAAAAAGATTTAAATTTTTTCTCCAAATGTTGTCTTCTTGATGGAGTTCATGGCTTTGTGGCTGTGAGAGTTTTGAACCCAACTGTCCAACCAGATTCTGTGTCTGTGAAACTGCTTAGAATGAGAGTGCCTTTTAAAGAGTGTTGGAAACACAAGAACAGCTTGTTCCTGAATGCTGCTACTTTCTAGTAATGCTGTTTTTTCGTGCTTTAAATGTTTTTTCTCAAATCAGCTGTTCGTGTGAGGTGCCCTCAGGTTTGTTCTTGCTACTGAGTTGTGAAACTTGTTACCTAAGTTTAATAACTGACCATGAACTACAGTGTTACAAATTGAGGTACCTTGAACACTAATTCACAAATAGTGTCCATACCTAGGGAGATTAACTCAGGAGCAGATGCACAAACCCAGGCTTCCAGCTCTGCAGTTTGCATTTAGCTGGAGATTTATCTGTCATCATTTGTTTTCCTGCTAGTTTGGATGTTACCAGTTCTGCTTGTTCTTCCTCTGGTTATTTAGGTTACTGACCTGCTCCTGATGGTCAAAGAGCTGCAGTCAATTAATCAAGAACTTAAAGCAAGACAGTCTGGATGTTGTACAAAGGATTCTCAAGGGAAGGAAGCACTGAAAATATTAAACCACAGAGAGGTAGGTTTTCTTTTTTAGGGTATTGAGTCTGACTCTCATATCTAATCTACCTTGTGGAGTCATTTACATCAGTGCAGAAGAAGTGTAAAGCCCTTGGGGCTGAGGTTGCTAATTCCTTATAATAACTTTTTAAATTAATGATGTAAACACCTTGAACATGTTAGCACGACAGAAAAGCAGCTCAATGCAAGTGTTCACTGATGTGTCACGTTGATTTTAAGGAAGCAACATACTCATTTAAATATTAATTGGGCCTGTGATCTATTTGTTTTGTCAATTGAAAGGGAAGGAAGTAGTTAATTTTACAAAGAAAGCAGTATCTTAGAAAACATTTTAGTTCTTCCTGAAGGTCTGTTTGCTGTTGCATAGTCATTCTCAGGCTATATCTAATTTTTAAGAGTTCTGTTCAGATCTCTGATCAGATCTCTATCTTCAAAATAGGAGGGTTCAGTGTAGCCAAAAAACAAGGAATAGAACTTCAGGTCACCTAAACATGTGGCTATTTTTTCACATAGAATAGAGAAGTAAATGAAGAAGGGGCCAGCACTGTGGTGGGTTGCTGAGAGGTGCAAGGAAATAATCCTTGCTGGGTGTTCCATTCATTTCCCCAAAGCTGGGACTGTTTTCAGCTGTGGGGAAGGAGAGGCCTTGGCAAAATACTTGCACTGAGCAGCATTTTGGGTGCTGGGTCCCCACGTGTGTGTGAGGGGTGAAGGTTGTTCAGGAGGTTCTGGGTGACCCTTCCAGCTTGGGAAGTATCACTTGAAATGTGGCTGGTAGTCCTTGTCTTTATGTTCTTTGTGGCTTTTGCTTTCAGTTCCATTGTTGTGCAGAATGTATTGAATAGGCAGGAAAAAATATAAAAGGAATGATGACGGTGCTGGTATTTTGTGTCTTGAATTTCTGAATTAAACTCGAACAAGATTAGAAATAGTTTGAATCAGTTACGTGCAGGACTGGCTGATGCAAGAACTGGGACTGTGGAATTAATGATTTTTCTGCAGGACTCAGGAAAAAAGCTGTCTTTTCCTGGATGTGCTGCACGTGTACTGGGACAGTCACAAAATATTCTTGCTTCTTTGGTTTTAAGATGTAGTTATGCTGTCTTTAATTGAAGTATATTTTAAATTAGAAACAGATTTTTAGGTGTGCCACAGTTTTATTGAAATGGTGAATTTATGTGTCACTGAGAAGTTTGGGAGAAGAGCTACTGGGTGATCCCTGTCCGTGTGCCTGCACTCTCCATAATTAACATTTTTAGCAATTTGTCTCATCATCCTGCAGAGGGCTCTGCATCCCCGTGGATGCCACGGTGAATTCCAAAGGAATTCCTGTCCTGTGCTCTGATTATCGGAACAGGATGCTGTGTGCTCCTGCTTGTCTCGACATGACAAGTGCTCACAGGGCTGCTCACTGAAAAGCTACAGAATTAGATGTAGAATGACAAAGAGTGAAGCTTGTAAAATATAAATAAACCTCAGCGTTCTGGGAAAGGAAATAGGAAAGTTAAATATGGAGTTTAACCAGTACCAAAATGACTGTAGTACTATGGAGCTCAAAAATGGAAGGATCTTTAGTTAAAAGTTTTTAGTTCAAAAAGGTATCTTTACAACGTGGATATTGGGTTATGGGTGTGACAACAGTGTGTTTGGCATATTAACAACCACTGTCAAAAACCCCCTACATTCTATTTTTCATGGGTTTTGAGCTGGAATTTGTTAGCAGGTAGTGCTGGGATGACACTGATGTGTTATAAACGGAATTTGGATAAAGATGGGAAGAGGGATCTTCCTCAGGTTCTTAAAGTGCTCCCATCCTGCTTTTCCTTCCCCAAGCCAGGGCACAGAGCAGATGGAAGTGCCCCTTTCCTCTGCTCCTTGGCCTCCTGGTGGTGCTGGCAGGGAGGAGGGTACAGGAAAAGGTTGGTTTTGTGCTGTCTCTGAGCATCTCCTCTCAGTGAGGAGCAGCCTCAGTGACTGCAGCCTTCAAGGCTCTGGGGGTCTTTGCAAACCAAGCACATCAGTGCTTCGTTTAGGAAAAACTTCCTGGTTTTCAGTCTCCAAGGAAATACTTTAAAACAGGCAGCTTATTCTTGGTAGACATACCTTAAGTGGCCTTAAGGCACTTATTTTCTTGTAATTTTTGTTGCACATTAGGTTATATTCCTTGGAGTACAGGACATTTCAGCCTCTCAGACACAGGACCATAGGATCAGGCTCAGCCTGCAGTGATTTATTGTCACAGTGTATTTATAACCTGTTGGTCTTATGTAGTAATTTCATTAACAAATCCTCACTTATTAAACCAAGTATCGACCTGAGAAAAGCAGATACTAAAAAATGCTGACCCATAAAAGGTAGTTGCATTGGATGGATAAGTTACATGTGCAAATAAGTTTATTTTTTATACACAAATGTGGGGTTTGTCCTGAACCTACACATGGAAGATTCAACCTAAATAGGTTTTTTTAAATAATAGTTAACATTATTTTACTTTTGGTATCCCACGATTACAACAAAAAGATTTTTTTGTAATGCATGCTCTTGTTATATACCACAATCCCCTCAGTGTCTTTCTCCAGTTTTCAAGTTGTCTTTACTCTGTGTTGTCCTAGAAAACCAAGTCTGAGTGAAAACACCAACATAACCAAAACATGACTTGAAAGTCAGTTTTCCTTATAGAATTCTAATTGTAACAGGCAAATATCTTAATGCTCTGCGCCATCCAGTTTCTGCCTTTTAAAATTCATCCCTAAAACCATTAGAGTTGCTTATACTGCAGAGGGTTGGGAGTTAAAAGGGGTTTTCTCAATAATTTCATATATATACATATATTTATATTTATATTTAGGTTTAGGTTTAGGTTTAGGTTTATATTTATATACATTAAATGCAAACTCAATTAAAAAATCAAACCCCACACATACATTCAATTCCCAGTGCAGGTTGGAATCCTCTGTGTCAGGGCTGTATCCTGCCTATGGATTAGGCATATTTAGGCTTTCCAGAGGAGGCCACAGAGATGCTCTGAGGGCTGGAGCCCCTCTGGAGCCAGGCTGGGAGAGCTGGGGGTGCTCACCTGGAGAGGAAAAAGCTCCAGGGAGAGCTCAGAGCCCCTTCCAGGGCCTAAAGGGGCTCCTGGAGAGTTTGAGAGGGACTGGGGACAAGGGATGGAGGGACAGGACACAGGGAATGGCTTTAAGATGAAGGAGTGCAGGTTTAGATGGGATATTGGGAAGATTTTCTTCCCTGGGAGGATGGTGAGGCCGTGGCACAGGGTGCTCAGAGAAGCTGTGTTTGCCCTTGGATCCCTGGAAATGCTCCACAGCATCCAGCAAAGCAAAGGGATTCTGCTCCTGCTCCCAGTGATGCTGATGTCAGGGGCTTGGGTGCTGCTCCTAAAAAAGCTGAGTTTTCCTCCTCCTCTTTGCTCAGGCAATATCAGTGATGAGAGATGGGTTGGGATCTGTGGAAAACAGGGAGTAAAAGATGATTTGGCACCGTTTGCTACACGTGGGCAAATTTAGGCATAGACACAGCAGATTGTCAGCTTCAGTGGCACAGTAAATCTTTCTAGTGTACAGCAAGCCACATGTGCTTAGTTTTAAAAGCATCTATTTCTTGAAGGCTGGAGAAGAGCCTAAACTGTGTAGCAAATGAAAATAAATTCTGGAAATTGGAAAATAAAATAGGCAGAATGGGGACACAACTGAGGATACAGAGCTCCTTTGCCATGAGAGGTTAAATGGTTTTTTTATGTTCTACACATTCTGAGGAGAAAGGGTTAAATAAAGATGAAGGAATGTATAAGATAAAGTTTCACTTGATTTGATAAGAGTCATTCCTGGGGTTTATATTAATTTTCTTTGATCTTGCTGAAGGAATCTAATTCAGTGTTTGTTACTTTGTATTACAGGCTTTTTTTATTTTTCTTTTAAGACATATCACTGACTTATTTATGCATGTTTCATATCACAGTATTTTTTTTGTGCTACATTTTCACATCATTCCATACTTTATGTAGTGTCTTGAAACAACAGAGGAGCCTGTGATGCAGCCTGAAGATGGTGACAATGACAGGAAGATGCAGAACAATCAGTTTTGTGAGAGGGTCAGTCAGGTAGGACCTGCTTGGGGTACATTATATTACAATGCTCTCTTCTCTGCATGCCTTTAAAATGTCTTTATTTTCTTAGAGCATAAAGTCTTCTGCAAACAAAACATACTTTTCTCGGTATCTGATTTTGCTTTCAACTAATTGTTATCCTAAAGAGCTTCTGGAAGCTTTTTCCTGTATTCTTCTGCTGGTTTTGCACTCAAGATTGCTTTCATTGAGGAGCTTGTTATCTGTTGTTTGAGTACTCAGTCTCCCTGAATGGGGATGACAGAGAGTCCCTTGAAATTGTGTTTCTTTACATCCACACAGGTTGATCTCCTGCCTCCATTTTATTCAGGCCTGGAGTACAAATTGTATGAGATCCACTTGCTGTGATTGAGGAAAAAATCCTGTAGATCCTTCTGTAGGGTTGAAATGCTTGATATCTTGGTAAATTGTAAACTGCATTTTCATACAAACAGGAATCTGCTGTCCTCTCAATCTAATTAATGTAAGATAAAACATCATGGAATCATAAAATACTTCAGGTTACAAATTGGTTTGTAGTGTTGCAGAATGATGATATTCTTCTGCTCTATGAAATCTGTCAGTTCTGTGTTTCTCTGTTTACCAGGTGTGCCTTCAAGTCTCTTTGGACTTCCCCTGTGAGGTGGATAAACAGGTAAGTGATGTATTGTGAAGACTCTTTTGGCTCTTGTTGCTGATGGGAATTGTACCCACATGGGCCCAGACTGAATGCTCATGTGATTGATACAGATTTTGATTGTTTTACTGGGGTTTGAATGACTGTAGAGATCCTGGGTAGAAGTTCCCTAGCACACATCCATGATGTTTTATACAGAAAGTTGGCAGCTTGTAAATGCTTCCAAGTTTCCTCCTGTCCCAGCCATCAGGGCTTGAATCTGAGAATCCCAGGACAGAATCTGTACTGTAAATACAGATGATTCAAAGCTGAGCTAATAAAATTATTAGCTGCAGTCTGCAGGCAACATTCTGGAAGTTTCATACCTCTTGTTAGCTAAAGACCTTCAGGGATATCTTCTCACTCCTTACTAAATAACTGATCACTATAAATTAATCATATGAAATAGATGTTAATTAGTTTTTCTATTAATAAATAGTCAGCAAAATGTCTGTGGATGCTTCTTAATGTAGATAAAGAGCATCAGGAATTACAGAACCTGATTACAGAAAGATTAGAGCCCTGCTGAATTTAATAGAACATTACATACCTGTGTAATAAGACAATGTTTGCAATTTTTTAACAGATAACTCCATCAGGCTATTCAGAGAGTTTCTGCAAAGACAGACATTATAGGAGTCCAATTAAGCCTCAATTTGAGCATGATACAACTGACAAACACTTGGGCAGAATAGGAATGAGTGAACATGAAACAGAAGAGAACTTGCTCACATCTCTTCTAAGAGAAAATAGAACATCTATGCTGGAATCTACGTAAGTATGAGGGATATGCACTGCTTTTAACAGTATTGCTATTTGAGAAAAGAATAAAGTAATTTTACTAAAGTGAATTTAGATAATGGCACTGTCTAATTTACCTGAGAGATTGGCAAGGCACCTTCAGAGCCATTTTAGTCTATCATGCAATTAAGTAATTAGGAAACATACTATCAGTAGAAATCCTTAAGAAAAACCCATTGCAAGGAAGAAACTCTCCAAAGTTACTGATCCACAGAGCTTTACTACAGGGATGGGGCCTAACAGGGCTAAAGGGCTTAGTTAATAGTAGTTGGTATTTTTCTTTAAAAAACCAAAATATCTGAGAGCAGAGGCCGGTGAAAGATGGTGTGGTGGAAGGGACAGCATTTTACTGCTTTAAAAACAGGATGTAGAAGGATGTAAGGATGGAGGAATGGGAGTTAGAGTGACTTTTTACAGGGATAATTTTGAATGGATGGTCCTGCACACTGAATGCCCTTTGCCATCCCCCCTGGACTGCCTGGACAGGGGTTTGCTGCCTCTCAGTTCAGGGAGTTGGGGCCATGTCCTGCTCTTGACTGATGGGTTATTCCAGTTCCACCACCTGTAGGGCTGGCTGAACTGTGTTCTCAGTTCTTGGGTCACTTTTCATGCAGCAGAAAACACTGGTGGACCTAAATCTGTACAAGCCCTACCAGCACTGGTGGATTTCAAGTGTGTGTGTTTGTTAGTGTGTGTTACACTGTGATTTGATCAATTCCCAGCTGAAATGCTCATTTCCTTAGGAACTGGGCAATGCCAAGCAAGAAAAACCTGTACAGGAAAACCACACACCCTGAGTGATTTCCCCCAGTTTCATACTTACATCACTTAATCTCCTGGTTGAGAACTGAGTTAGAGCTTTGTTGTAGATAATTATGCTCCTTTCCTTGTTCTGTAGTTTCTTTTCCTTCTCTAGTTCCTTTCCTGGTCACTGTACTGGCTATATACAGAATTATGTGACTTTTCCAGTGCCTGTCAGTGCTGGGAGCAGAATATCCTGTGGAGTTACACAAGTCAAACTCTGGTTTCTGTGCTCACCTTGCTGCACTTGGCTTCACTCAGGCTATTCTCTATTTTCACATTACTATTTAAAACTCTTCCAACAGGCATAAATGGTCTTAGTTGTCAGAGGGGTTGTTAGTGGTGAATGAGGAGATACTACTCCCTTAGAAATGAAGAGAGAGCATTATTTATTTGTTATCTTTACTTAAAATTTGGCTAATGAGTAATTCTAGCACCATCATCTTTACCACTTTAGTGTGTAATTTTTCCTGTGTTCAAGTATAAATGACCAGGCTGATGGGTGATAAGCCTGTGCTTTGCAGAACTGAATTCTCACTAATGTCATTAGATGCCAGAGGAAGCCATAAAAAGCCTGGTTAGCTTCTACCATTTCAAATGCTAAACTGTACAAATGCAGTTGTTTAAAACTCTGGTTTATATGTTTATTGGCACAAACAGCTCTCTATTAGACACATGAAATTGTCTGTAGAATTTCAGAGCTTTCTTATGCTTTAAATGCCTCTCATTTGGCTTTAGTTTCTCTTGAAGCATTGCTTTCCAAACTGCTGTCCATGAACTGCTAGTTATCCACGGGGCAGCTTTGGTGGTCTGTGATGAGCTGCTTTTGCAGGCTTTTTGGCTCATTTCTCATTTTTCATCTTCCCTGTTCCATTAGAAATACATGGAGTGATAGATTTTCACAAAAACTCAACATCAAGGCCAGGAGTTGCACTTTGATGGTCCTTGTAGGTCCCTTCCAACTTGGGATAATCTATGATAATATGGTCTAGAGTCTGGTATAAATTAACTTTTAAGCTAGAGAGTAAACTTTTTTGGGAATCCATTCATATTTCTTATATTTCTGTGTCAAATAGGAGAAAAGCCATGATGAGGCAATTTATGATATAATTCATGTTTAGAAAAGGTTCCAAAAATTCTGTTAGTGAATAATTCATTAGTGAGTAAAACGGAACCTCCTGGGAATTTCAGATATGTCACAACACAGCAGAAGGGTTTCTTGGAAGGTATTTTTGTTTGCTTAAATAAAAATCTGAATTCATGCCTTTTCTCTCCTCTTTCCTGAGTGTAGCAGACAAGAACAAATGAAAATTGTAAATGAACTGTTAGATCATCTGAACACGACAGAGGAAGAATGTTCAAGTGAAGATATAGAGAAAAAGGATGAAAAAGATCTTAGGCAAATGATTATTCAACTAAGAGCTGAACTCAAACATTTCAAGCAGGTCACTAAATTCTTAAAGCAGCGAGTAGAATTGAAATCAACTTTTGATGGGGAAGAGAAGCTTTATCCAGATGCAGTGCCACGGATTAATAAGGAGATTCAGTTGTTGAAAGTGGAATTGAAAGATGCAGCTACACAAACAATGACTTTAGAGAGAAATGTCATGAGATTCAAACATGAAGGCAAAAAAGGAGCCTTAGAAGAAAAGTCAAAATATTCAAAATTAAATGCAGAAGCAGAACATCAGCAAGAAAATGTGTATAAGAGGGGTGAACAGCATGAAAGACTTTCTTTTACTATAACAAATGAAGTAAGTTTATTCTCTTTTTTGTACTTAGGGAATAGATGTATAAAAGGGAAAAAATTGTTTCATTTCAGATATTAAATCTTGCTTTTGTGTGATTTTTAATATTAGGAAAAGAGATGTAAGCCAAATATATTTTAGATAATTGTTCTTAATGTTCAGAGCTTTTCATCTCCAACGTGCATTAGAATGTTAATTAATTGAATTTCAATCCTCCCTGGGACCATGTACTCGTAAATATTACAGCTTTTGGAAAAAAAAGAGAGTCTGTGTTTCTTGTTCATAATGTACAGAACCAGAGCATTTGGAACTGATGAAATCTAAATGGCAAAAGCATTCTAGAAAATTCCAGATTTGCATTGTGTCTGGGAGCAGGCTGTGGAGGGGTCAGTGGGAGACTTCCACAAACTCAAATCTTAATTGTAGGCTTTTATTAACATCCTATCACTGTGTCTTGCTTTCTGAGGAGTGTGAAACGGGGCAGTTGGTTGTGTTTTTTGGGACCTGGGTGCCTGTTCTGGCACTGCAGACAGGCTGTGCTCCTGCCAGATGAGTTCTGAAGCTCTGTCTGCAGCCAGTCTGTGATCCCAAACAAAGAGGTGGGAAAACAGTGTCTGCTAAAGAGTTCCTGTGTATTGTTTCAGCAACGGTGATAGAAGTGAAGTTGAAAACTCTTTGAAGATCTTGGCTCCTGTTGAGCAGACAAAGGGGAGCATTGCTTTTGATTTTGTGCACTGCTAACAGGGAGTGTTGTAGCACCTTCTGCAAAGAGGGGTTTCCATAACTTTAGTGATCAAGAGATTTCTGAGAGGTAGCAATTAAGAACAGTTCATTTTTATTCTGGCTTGTTTCTCTTGGATTCATTTTTCTGGAGGAAGGGGCTTGTAAATGAAGGGATGTTGATGAGGCTTTGTTCTTGTCACAGGACAAGGGGGAGTGGCCTTAAGATAAAGGAGGGCAAAATATTGGGATATTAAGAAAGATGGGATATTAGGAAAAAAATCCTCCTTGTGAAGGTGGTGAAGACCTGGCACAGGGTGCCCAGAGCAGCTCTGGCTGCCCCTGGATCCCTGGCAGTGCCCAAGGCCAGGCTGGACACTGGGGCTGGGAGCAGCCTGGGACAGTGGGAGGTGTCCCTGCCCATGGCAGGGGTGGAATGAGATGATCTTTAAGGTCCTTTCAACCCAAACCATTCCATGAGTTTCTGATTCTCTGTGCAATTTTCTTTTTATTTCTCAAGTTCCTGTTTTCCCTGAGTTTCAGTTTGCTGTTCTGAGTCGCCATTTTCCAGATTCCTCTCTGGTTTAATCAGTGGCAACCTTAATGCAGCCCTTGAATCAGTTGCTTTAAAAGCTTTCTTGTTTGGACTAATGCACTGTATCTTTAGCTTTGGAATGGCTTTTATAAATAATTTGATGTAGCCAGCTGAAGTGGCCTTTGGGTAATCTGGGTGACAAATGTGTCTGTGCCACAGCCCTGAGACAGCTGGAAATGGTTCCATGTTATTAATGCAGTTTAGTTAGCTGGAAGTTCTGGATTTATTTTGCAGCCTGTGAAGGATACTGTACTCATATATGTACAAAAGGAATTGGGGATGGCATTAGGAAAATGGAACTTGCTTTTTATGATTTTAAATTGTGTAAAGACTATAATTGCTGAGAAGTGAATGTGGAAAGGTATTTCAGAATACATTGGGTGGTGAAAGAAATTAGGGGACTTAACAGCACTGGTGGAGCAAATGAAGAACAAAATTATAAACTAAATCTATCTGAACATGCCATTATTGGTTTTTATTATTATTACACACAATTCTGTAACTCTCATCAACATGTGGCATGCTTTTATCTTTTTGGAGACAGCACTGTTTTCTGCTGTGTGGTTTAAACAAGGAACATTTATTTTATGCAGCCTCTTACAAAGGTGAGAGGCTAAAATGTAGTGAGTTAAGAAATGTAACTTCCCCCAACTCCAGCGAGGGAATGTCTGTTACAGCAGGAAATGGGAATTCTCCAGAAGCAATTTATAGAGTGGATCAGCGAAGAGACTGGTTTGTTCATAAAGAATTTCCTCTGTGACAGAATAAATGTCCTCTGTGGCTGATGCAAAGTTATGCTGATTTTCTCAAAGCTATGGAAGTAGGGCCTGTTGGGTGGAGACAAAGGAAGGAAGGAAAATAAGCTTAGGAGTTGTTGAAAAATGAGAAGGATCCTCAACTTAAAAAAAAAAAGGTTTTAAGGGAAACAGTTGCTGGGCTGGCAGACATTGATGATGTAAATGACAGTGGGAAGTAGCAGTTGGAGAGGTCGGTTTGGATGAGAAACTGTTTTCCTAAGGCATCCACAAATCCAGAGCTAATTAATGCTCCTGGTGGTTAAAAGTCTTTAGTAGTCACTGCTGGATTTGCTGTCCTGCTTCAGGAGCTGGAAGGTTGTGGACACATGTGGATGCATGCAGCTGGGACTTAGAGAAAATTGTACCAGTGGAATGGGTTTTTTGCCTCTCTGAATGTTTATTTCTCATTTAGCGAAGGGTATTGCAATTTTATTTTCAAAACTAACATGACAGTTGACTGTTTTTACACGAAAATTTTTATTTTTCCTACACTTGACTGTTACACACGAGCTACTAACTCCCTATTTTCTTCCATACCTTTTTCAGGCTGCCTCTGCTTCCTTGCCCAAGAAGTCACGTCTTCCTGTGCTCTTGAAATCCTGCAGACCATTAGGAAATGTGTCTTTGAACTCCTGGGTGCAGAAATCACCTTCAGAACCTCAGCATCATTCCAGGGCACCTTGTGAAGGTCTGAGAGCCTGTGAAGCACAAACCAAACCATTTCAGGCACAACCTAATGGAGAGTTACTGAGTGAGTCTGGAGCTGAAAACCTTCCAGAGGAGCCTGCACAGGGAAACGAATCAGGGAGAGGTAAATAAAGAGCAAATCTGGGGACTCGTGGTACTGCCTGGAGGAGTGGCAGCTTCTCCTGCAGCAGAAAGTAAACCCTTAAAACATCTTTATATATCTACAATGCTGCTTAATTTCAAGAGTTTCTTGAGTAGACAAATATGTGTAGATCTTAAAAAACACAGTTTTTTTCCTCTTTGCCACTAAGGTATAAACCAGCTTTTTGTGGAACAAAAAGTGCTGCTTACACGTGGCAGAAAGTCTGTAATAAATGGCAGATTACAGGGTGCTCACATGTGCACACGAATATCAATGTTTAGGTAAATGAGCAGTCTCCTTATTAAGATGCCAAGTTTAATGAAAAGTATCTGTAATGGAGACAAGAGGGTATAAAAATCCTGGTTTTGTTTATGCCGGATAATTAAACTTTTCCAATATTCCACTGATCAGTCAAGTCATCCGTGGCTGTTCCCACTGTGGCTGGGTTAATTTAAACTCAGTTGTTGACAAAGTACTGGGATCAGCAAAGTATGACACGTTTTAAGACAGAGCAATGGGTATTAGATAAAGATTTGGGGTGGTAAAAAAACAGA
This sequence comes from Daphoenositta chrysoptera, assembly GCA_013397915.1. Lineage (NCBI taxonomy): Eukaryota > Metazoa > Chordata > Aves > Passeriformes > Daphoenositta > Daphoenositta chrysoptera. The sequence goes on from VZRO01002997.1 coordinate 471,050, forward strand.
AGTGCACTTAGCAGTTAGATTAAAAACTGAGTAGAGGTGTGAAGGATAGGTGAGGGAGAGTAAATATAGAAATAAGACTCAGGCAAGTGGTGGGTGAGCCACTGTCAGACCCAGAGGCTGCAGAGATTGTTGTTAATAATAACATTGTTGTGGTAAGGCACAGATATGGTACAATTTATTGTAAATACTTAAGGTGATGGGAGTGGAGAAATGAATTCTGGTAGGTGCAAAATCCATGGGGAAGCCTGAGAAGGGCAGTACTTCTGAATTTGATCCTGAAAGGAATCAGAAGCTGCAGTCCTGTGATTTCCTTTCCACTCTGATTTTTTCCCTTGGATAACAGGAGTGCTGCACACCTGATGATTCTGAGACTTGCTGCAGTCATTGCAGGAGGTTGGTTTATCATCAATGCTCAGATTGGAGAAACTTTTAAGCCTTTTCTCTAAGCTTAACTTAAAACATTTTTAAAATGCACTAGAGACTGATTTAGTGTTACATTACAAAGGGGACCTACAAGTGTTTATCTTCATTTGTTAGTAGGAGCCTTTGCAATTAATTCTTAGTAGTCACTAATTAGTTCAAGTACTTAAAGATACTCATATTATCAAGAAAGATTTTCCTGTTCCAAATTGTCAGAGAACCAGGTTTGTATTTCTGAGGTGAGGGGTTTTTTTTGCTTTTTTGATTTTATTTATTGGTTTGGTTGGTTGGGTTTGGTTTGGTTTTGTTTCTTAACTATCACCACTTAATTTTTTTCAGTCTCTTACTGATTTCTGTTTTACCTTTCCTCACTGTTCTGCAGTTGACTCATTGCTCAAACTGGATAATTCTGAGACCCAGGTGGAGTTGCAAGGTGTTGATCCAGGTACAGGGAATAAGAATGAACATGTAAAGGACAAAAATGAGCAAAACTATCAAGGTAGAGCATTTATATCGTACATAATTAAAAAAGAAAAAGAAAATTTAAGAATTTTAGTTTCTTCTGAGTTGTGCAAAATTGTAAATCGCTTCAGGTAATCATCTCCCTTGCTGTTACTTGTGGGTTTTAAATCTGTTTTTTTTAGCTGCTATGGATTAATTGCTCCAAGAATCCAAGTTGGTCTTTCAGGGTTGTGCTTTCAGAAGGGCAGCAGGGATTTATGAGTCTGGTTTCCAGTAAAAATAATGATTTGTATGCCTGACTCTGATCTCTGTTGCTAATGTCCTCACTTCTGAACTCCTCTCTGAATTAAATGTTTGTTACTGCTTCTGCATCTAGTTCTGAACTATTGGAATGAAGCAACTGAATGATAGAATTTTGCTTATCTGAATTATTTGAAGGCATTCAAGTAGGCTGAAACCTAATGGAATCGTTTAATGAAAATGTAAATAGGCTTAGTGCTGTGTGTTCCATGTTTCTGCATCATCCATTAGTCTTTTTTGGGAGGGCTTGAATAACCTGAATAACACTGGAGAGTGCAGAGGATTTGGCCAGTTCTGTAATCCTTTGGTGTGCAGAGTCCTGCTCCATGTGCACACCCTTGGGGGTGTGGATGCACGTGCACAGGACTCGTTAGCTCTCCTCTAATTAAAAGGTACTGATTCATTAAAAACCGTTAGCCAGTGCTCTGTTCAGAAATATTTCTTCATGAATATCTGTTTTATTTTCTCTGTTTGTTATCTGGAATGATGCATTGAATCAGGATTTCAGAGTCTGGGAGTTCACCTGGTGGTTGGGTTTTTTTGCCATCTGTGCTACTGGAGCAGAAGTTAATGAATGAAGTGTTGCATTCCCTTATTGTGTGCTCTGGAATTCACACCTGGGCACTTCCTTGGAGGCATTGCCTTCCTTTGGAATGCCACACAAAATGAGTGGTGCAGCAAAATCCTCTGGGATCAAGGGATCTCTGGTTTGAGTTGGAAGGGACCTTAAAGCTCATCCCATCCCACCCCTGCCATGGGCAGGGACACCTCCCACCATCCCAGGCTGCTCCAAACCATCCTGGCCTTGAACATTCCAGGGAAGAGGCAGCCACAGCTTCTCTGGGCAGAATCACAGCTTCATTTTATTCCAGCTTTTAGATAATATTTATTTTTATTCTCTTGTTCTTGGCCTTGTTCTTTCATACAGAGCTGCTCCCCCTGAGTTTTAGTACTGATTTACAGCTTGAACCAGGGCATTCAAATTCTCCGTGGAAACCAATCTGAAAGTCTTACAACCTGTCTGAAAAATCAATGAATTGGCTCCCAAAAGGGAAGTTCTAATTTGTAGTGATCTTTTGCAGAACTAATAGAAGGGGAAAATTTAATTTACTGGTAACTAGAAAATAATCATTTTGCTAGCTGCTTACACATACAGCCCTCAACAAACACAGAACTATAAACATGGATTATATGTAGGAATATATGGCTTTTATTGGGCTGAATCTGAGGTGATTGCATTACTTGGGGATGGCAAAGTCACCTGAGGGATGTGATGTTCATATCAAATGTATGCCAGTAAAACCTTTAACACCAAACAATTTAGTGGGGTTTGTTTAGAACACCTTTTAAAAAGAAGTTATTATAGCCTCCTTTTCAAATCTGACTATTTTGTTGATAATCTTTTTAAAATTCCCTTGACTTTGTGCTCCAATTTGTTTTGTATAGATTTTTAAAGTGAGGAGAAAAGAAATATTTAATTAGAAGCTTTAGGAGGAACCATGTGAATTCAGAGTCTCCTTTGCTTCATGTTTGAGGTTATCATCTTTGTGGCTGGAAAGGTCTGGGCTTGATCAGTGTCTGATTCAGGAGAGCATATGGCAAAAGGAATTTTCAGTCATTTGGCAAGAGAAAGTGGGTGTATTTTGAGTATTGTTTATGTGAAAGGTAATAAAGAGTTTGAAATACTTGATGTGCAAATTGAATTAATGGCAAATCATAGAAAGAGGTCAGAAGTCCCAAACTAATAACGTATAGCTCGTAATTACCTACATTTTGATTCTGCTATTATAAAATTAAATTCATTCATTCTAGCGCTGTTAAGAACAGAATGTCAGATAAAGAAATGATAATATTCACACACAAGCCTCCTGTTTTTTCAGAAATGCAAAATCATCTTAGCATTAGCAATGGAGCTCTCCAGAGTTCATTAAGAGAGGTGGATGAAGAGTTTTGTTCCATGGGATACAAGGACATTGACTCAGCCCTTGCACACTCGGGCTCCAAGTGCCCGCGTGCTCACCAGGGGAGTGGAGCAAGAACAGATGTGCTTGATGCCTGTGGAGCCACGGAGGATATAGAAGAACTGAAACAAAGAGTTAAAAATATGCAGTCTGAGCTTGAAAAGTACAAAATGTTCCTGCTGCAGCTGCAGGGCTCTGAGCAGCTCGTGCTCAGTGGTGTTTCCAGGGGAGCTGGGAGTGGTGCAGCCCTGCCTGTGGAAGGGTTTGTCCCACCAGTGCAAGGTGCAGCCATGGAAGGAGTCCAGACATCCTCTGGTGTCCATCAGCTGGACTATGAGATCCACACCAAAAACAGGGATTCTGAGTCTTTGGAAGCACCTGATACATGGGTGGCACAAAACCTGAAGGAACTGCTGTTGGCCAGTGAGGCAGAAGTTGACAAAGAGCAAGTTGTGAATGTTCATCCTGATGAAGTGTATCCTCTTCAGAATAGTCTGAGAGCAGCATCACCATCCAAGTGAGTAAAACTGCTGCTGTTTGAGGTTCTCTTTTGTAAAAAACAATACCAAATAGCATAGGAAGGTGATATGAAGATAATTTTATTCACAAGTGTTGTTACAGCAAAGGCTAAATTCCACTAACATTAGCATAAAGGAACTGAAAGGTTTTGTTAAAAGACTCCCTAAGTACAAAACTGATAAATTAATGTCATTATCTGTAACTGTCCTGTGCCAGACACATCTGTCTCTCCCCACACCTGAGGCCCACAACTCTCTTTGCTGTAAGAGATCCTCTCTAGAGCCAGCTCAGACCCCAGGTTACCTGTGAGGCAGGCTCACCTCTGTCATCAGAGCACCACAGCTCTGCACCACTCAGGGTATTTTCAGGTGTAGGAAAATGGAACTCCCCATTTAACACAGAAGTGTTTCCGTGGGCAATGGGCTGGCAGATTCATGCTGGCCCTTCTGTTTGTGTGCCCAGCCTTGATGTGTAAAAATAAGATGTTCACGCTCTAGTTCCGATTTATTTTGCAGTTAAGGGCTGTAATGCCTTCCTGTGAAGGATGTGAGAGGAGATAAATATAGAAATTAATGAATGAAATTTTATAGCATAAGCTCATAAGCTGGAAAATTATTTAAGGGAGGCTGAACAATATCAGTCTTGGATTTTCTATGAGATTTGGGGCAGCATTTTGGCTACATATGTGCAAATAACAAACATACGATGGTAGATCATAAGAGTGAGCCTTTTTTAACATCCACCCCCTTTTTCTCCTTTTTAAATATTGTTATTGTCCTGAGGGCCTGTTGAATATCAGAAATGGTAACAAAGAAAGGCATTCAGCCTTGTGCCTTTCTTCCAAATGCTTGAGTAGAAATATTTGGAGACACTGAGCACCTGCCAGCATGGACTGTTGTGTATATCTGAGTCTTACTTTGTGAAATACAGTGGTGTTACAGAGTCCATATAGATTTACATACCTTGAAAATATACCTCATCCATTTTACAGAGGAAGATCTAACTGTAAATTAAGGAATGAGGCCCTATGGAGCACTGTGAGGTTTTTATGGCCACTGTCTAGGACAATGTCATGAGTCACAAGTGACAGACCCCAAAATGAGTTGTGCATCTCTTCCTATACAAATGACAGTAAAAATGCTGTAACAACCCACACCACCATAGATTTTGTTGGATTCCCTGCATCTTTTAATATCCTCTCTCCTTTTCTCCCCACTAATGGATGATTCTGGAGAAAGAACTCTACCTGTGGTACAGACAGGGGCAGTACAAAGGGGATGTCTAAATTTGCAAGTACAAATTCGATAAATAAATTCAATTGATCTGAGTTGAAATTTATATCCTGGCTTGTGGAGTAGAGGAGTTTGGGCACCACAGTGGTTGTCATTGTCTCTTGCAGTACACATGCAGAGATGTGCAGAATTTTCAGACTGGGTTAAACCATCAGTTCAGAAAGTCCAGTATTGTGGTTTTGGCAGAAAATACAGAAAGTTTCAGAGAAGGGACAACTGTCTGCTTCCATAGGGAGTTAAGAAAACCACAAAACTCCAAACCAAAAATAATCCCCAACCAGTCAGGAAAAATATGTGTATTCTTGAAAATTCTGTACATGTATTCACTCTTATTTAGTTCAGTTTGGCACCTCTTCTGCTAAATCATCCATGTTCTTTCCAAGCATGCCATCAAATCATCCCATTAGTTTTGCCCCATTTTATAAATCATGCAGTTAAGTGAAGGAGAATAATCCCTTAATACCAAACTCAACAGTCAGAGACAATACATCTCTCATTGTGGCTGTTAAAAGCATTTTAAAAGCAAATAAAATTACAGTTTAGGAATAGAAGTCTAATTCCCTTTTTATTTCTATTTAAATGCCGTTTATAGCCAGGAAGTTGCTTTACAGCTGATTTCCTTTCCTCAGATACAATTCCTTAGTTCATTCCCAAGTTCGGGAGCTGTCCTTCCAATGCCAACAAATCAAGGAGATTCGCTGTGGCTGTGCCACCTACCACCAGCACCTCAGCAGCCTGCTGAAGGCCTTTGAGGAGCTCCTGCAGGCCAGTGATGTTGATTATTATGTTGCTGAAGGCTTCCGTGAGCAACTGAACCAAAGTGTGCTGTTGTTTGAGAAACTGGAAATGAAATTCCTCTACGGTGAGCAGCAATATTTTGTGCTTGGTGGTTGATTAACGCTCTTGAAATGGGAAGGATTCTATTTACTCGTTGGTGAAAGGGAAGCCTTCCTTGCTGGTGGTTACTTTAAGATGGTTTATTGGGAGGACTGTCATGGAAGGTAAAATTTTTATGATCCAACCAGAATCACAAAGAATCACAGAATTGGAAGGGACCAATCTGGAGATGATCCAGTTCAACTCCTTACCAAGGCAGGGCTACCTGGAGCAGGTGCCACAGGAACGTGTCCAGGTGGGTTTGGAATGTCTCCAGAGAGGGAGGCTCCACACCCTCCCTGGGCACCTGTTCCACCCTCAGTGTAAAGAACTTCTTCCTCATGTTGAGGTGGAACTTCTCGTGTTTTAGTTTATGGCCATTGCTCCTTGACTGGATTTTACTTTTGTAGCTGTACTCTTTATTGACACCTGCTATTTGGGGTCATCTCAACACAGGCATATTGTAACTGTCCAAAATACAGTGGTTATATAAAAGTTTTGTTACAAGTAGCTTCAGGGTTTCCTGTTTCAGGGACCAGCCCAGCTGACTGTTGGAGACACCTGGGGACATGAATTAGTGGTGGGCCTGGCAGCACTGGGGTAACAGTTGGACCCAATGATCCAAGATGTCTTTTCCAACTTAAATTACTCCATGATTTTCCTAAGGGACCTGCATCGTGCTGCCTTCTAGTCTGGCTGGTGGAGAAATGTACACTGCCTTTCATAAGAGAGCTAAAATACAACCATGTTTCAGAAAACGAGCATCACAATTGACATTTGTCACTGGAAGGAAGAGTAAAACCTGCATATTGCCTTCAGTCTATGGTTTGAAGAAAGTTAGTGGGAAAGTGATGGAAAAGGGATGCTGTTGTGAGTAACAGCAGGACCTTTTTCTGGCATCAGAAGTGTTGCTCTAGCTGACCCAAACAACCACCAACCCTTCAGAGATGTCAGCTGCAGCAGTGACATCTCCAGCAAAACACTTGAGGTGCCTGAGACAGGGACCTGACCCTCACATCCTCCTGGAATTGGCTCTGGGAGCTTCCTTTGTTCAGCCCCTTTTGGGGCCCAGCCACAGCATGATCTGTGTTCTGCCTTTCATTACGGATCCTGGCAGGATGCTGCAGTTTGGATTGCTCATATAAAACAGCTGTGTATGAGAAAAAGGTGTTACAGCCTTGTGTCATAGCAGGGTAATAAAAGATTGAGTGTATTCAACGATTTCGGTGGCTACAGAGATTCCTTGCATTGCAAATGAGAAGACTGTAGTGAATAAACATTAAATGCCTTTAAACCAACAGATGGTATCCTATATACTATGAAAAGTCACTGACAACTGAGACAATTCAATATATCTAACACAATGGTGTTGCATCGAATCACACATTAAAGTAAAATGATGTTTGTAGGGTTGTGAAGAATATCCAGTCTACTAAGAATTGACTGTAAAGAAGAAGCATGAACAGCTGTCTGTCTCTGCATTTCCATCCTGACCTTCAGTTCATTCCCCTGAAATTGCAGCTGTGCAACTCTTCCCTGCCACTTTTGCTTAATTGCACAAAAATTTTAAAATATGGGGAGCCAAGGTGACACCACAAACCTCTTGTTTCTTTATTCAAATTAGTGTCTGAGTCCAGATCTCTTGCACTGAACTGTGCTTCTGCTCTCACACAATTCCACAGAGAATGTTGCAGGCAAAATCCCGTGTGTGCTCCTTCATTAAGGATGACTGGTTAGCCTGACTCCAAAACAAGCACAAAAAATCCAAGTGCAATGGAATTGTTTTTATATAAATGTTACTGAAGAAGTAACAGCATGTGCCTGTAATCCTTTTGTCATATAGCACAATTATTTCAAATTGGTATGCTAATTAAAACACCAAGGCTGTAAAATCTGGCACCTGTGGTCCCTGGTAATTTTTTTTGTGAGTTCCAGAGCAAGCTCTTGCTTTGTTGCTGGGCTATAAATAGTTTTGCTCATGTACAGCATTTGACACTAATACAAAGTGTGTTAGTATCTGTTGATTTCTCTAATTTCTCATTAATTTGGCACTCTGTACTTAAATAGAGTAAGATGGAGGGGAAAAAATTGTAATTCTCACATGTTTTTAATCAGCTGTTTCTGCTTTGCAGGAGAATCAATAGGTACAGAAGTCACTATACTTTATGAATTAGCCCAAAGGTAAGAGTGCAACTGAATGTTAAACAAAAATATGGTTGTTTCATAAGTTGATAAGGATACTCCATGTTTTGTAGCATGTTTTGCTGTATGGCAGGGCTTTGCATATTAATATCCATATTGTTAATAAAATACCCATTGAAAACAGACCAAGGCTTTTTTCCCCACTTCTCACCAAGCAGGTGAGATACTGAAAGAGAAACATTGTGCTACCAGGACTGTTCTTTTCATGAACAAACAAAACATGTCCATAGCCCAGTGTGGTGCATGCTCAGAGGTTGTCCTGGTGCAGCTGCTGGGGGGACAGTCCCTCCCTGGGTGTCCCCATGCCCTTGGGTGGCTCAGGGTCACTCAAGTGAAGCCCTGCTGAAGTTCATTCTCAGAGCACCCCAAAGCTGAAGAGAGCAGCTGCTGTTGTGCTGCTGTGTTGGTTTTATGCCAGTTTGGGATTCTTCTGTGCTACAGGAATCCTCAGCACCTTGAATGCTGCTCAAGGCAGGATAGCAAATTGAGCAAAAGAAAATTGAGCCTTATAGCAAATTGAGGTCCCCTGAACACAAAGGTTCTGGTGCTGGAAGGGCCAGTGATTACTCCTGCTGACTTCAGTGAGCTCTGAATTTCAGTCTTGATACAACCTCTGATGTGTAGTGGTTGTTCATGCCCTGTCACATAAATTTACCTGTAAATTGGTGTGGATTTGGCACCCTCTGTTCATGCTTCCCAATAAACTTTTAAACCATTTTGTTTGGCACAAAAGGGATAATGAGAAGAATGCCACGGTGTACCAGCATCTGCAGGGTGAGTCGCCTGTGCCGTCTGCTCTTCACAGCTCCTCTGACTTTGATTTGTCAGAGAAGTCTCCTCTTGGCTCACCTGAGCACAGGCATGACCTGGAAGGCCAGCACAGCACACTGCCACTTCTGCCAAGCAAGTTTCCTCCAGGTAATGTTTTTCCCCACTGAAGATTTGCTGGATATTGGGAAAAGCTGATAAATATCACACAAGGGAACTAATTAAGAAATAACAAAGAATATTTTTCTGCCTCAGCTTTCCATTTCCTCACATAATCATTGCAATTTCAGTGATAAGGCACACAGAGATGGCAGCCATCTGAACTACCCTGTTTTAGGCAATATAAAGTGTGTTAGTTTGTGTCCTTGTTGTTTTAGGCTACCAGCTTTTACAGTGCTCCAGACACTCTTTAAATAGACAAGTTATAAGGTGAAAATAGACAATTGTCAAGAGATTATTATGTGGAAAAGGAGAGATTTTCCAATTTTATTGAAGCCAGTGTTGTGTTTCCTTGAGAATTGTTAAGTGCTGCATAATTAATAAGTGGTGTCATGTTTGACCTGGATAGTTCCACTAAAAACAAGTGATGCTTGCAGTACTTTATCGGCAGCAATGAAAATTTAATAGCTGAGCTGGCACATCCTGTTCAGGGAGAAATATTGCAGAGTAAACCAGGAGTGTGTGACATGGATAAACTGACACATCACACAGTGACAGGTAGAACAGATCAGCTCCTGAGGAAGGATGAAACTTGCAGCCAATGAAAGAAAAATTGTAGAATGGCAAAGCAAGAAGGAAAAGGTACAGTAATGAAACTTGATACAACAGATTGATTTATTGTGGAGTGCCTTGTGTAAGTCAAAGTCAAATTTCTCTCTTGAGTTAGTCTGGGAGCTTCCTATTGTTGTAAGGAAAAATGCATGCTGGTGGTGTGTCGAGCTGGAATGAGGAGCTGCATTGCAGAGCTTTGGATTCTTTCCTCAGTACAGGGAATGTTTAAGTAGATAAAATTGTTATCTATTCCACTTTTGTAGGAAGAAGAAATTTGAAGAGCCTTAAAACTCTGGACCATTGTTTAAGTTAGAATGTAGAGTAGGAGTTGTCAGTGAATGCGTGGTTTGAGCACTGTACAGGAAAAGAGTGTTGTGGAGTCAGATATTTAATATCTGCCATTTTTAACAGCTCTGTGTCATCTTTTAGGATTAACACCCATTAGATTTGACAAGAGTGCATAGTGTAAAAGAACACAATCATCTGCTCTAAATAAGAAGTGGTCTCTTGCTTCCTTTAGAGTTATTAATGGAGCATCTGCAAGAAATTAGAATCCTGAGACAACGTTTAGAATACTCCATAAAAACTAACGAGAGACTGAGGAAGCAGCTTGAGAGACAAGTAACAGACAAGGAACTAGATCAAGGTAAGAATTCATTTAATGAGAAACTGAATCCATCCTTCTTGCTGAGAGCCTGAGGGATCAAATGCCACTGGAAAGGTTTTGTTTGCTTTTTTGAATAACCTCACCCCTTCCAGTTGGAAAATTATGTGCCTTTCTCTGGGTCCTGCTGCATCTTGAGCTCTCTCAGCAGACACAACTTTCCCACACTGCTGTGGAGGGGCATAAATGCAGATCTGATGTGCCTTTTCCTCGAGTTCATTGCTGGAATTGTACCCAGTGCTGAGCACAGATCTTTCAGGGGATACATGTGCAGCACAGAGCCTCAAACCTGCACTTGCCCAGATTGCTCAGAGAACAGGACTGTCAGGGAGTTTTATGACATTTGATGATCCTGTGGTTGAATTTCATACAGAGAATTGAAAGACCCTTCTAGTTCTGTTACCAGCAAAGAGTCTGCTTTTTTTTCCATATTTTTTTCTCGTGCCTTTGGGCTGTCATTATTATTGGAATGTTCCTGTATTTTAGGATGTCACCCTCTTTGAATTCTCTGCCATGTCCAACCAGGGACAGTTGCAGGAGAGGGAGCACATTTTATGAATATGATTGCAGTAGGGCCCAGTATGAATGAAGGAGAAGATGCTTTGATCTAAATTATGCTGCTGTTGATCCAAAGTAGGAATTGTGTGGAATTAGCTTTCCTGCACCTGCTCCAAGTACCCCTGGGGTGGTCAGTACAGCAGCACTGCTGACAGGACTGCTGGAGATGCCTTTTCTGGAATTCTGTGACTACTTTAAAGCCAGCTTGTGTTCACACACAGGACAAAATACCTGTGAGACAGAGCTGAGGCCATGGTGTCCAGCCTGCCATTGATTTCTGGGATAAATGTGTCCCAGACAAAATGCCATGGTGAGTTTTTAATGAGAAATACACAACAACAACTGATGGAAATTTTAGCATAGACTTGGTTTTCATTCCAGGGTCTAATATGAAGCAGTGGATGAAAACCACTAAAAATAGTTAGGCAGGTTTGGAGCCACTGCTCTCTGTTGCTGGGGTTCAGCATGTCTGAAAGCCAAGCTCTGAGGTGGATTTAAAACTTTTCACAAGTAGGCAACTTTGACTAAAGATGCTTTTGGAGCACCTTTTGAAGCGCCCCATCCCTGTGTTTTCCTACACTTTGCTTCACTCTCCTTCCCACCTTTTCCCCCATAGGACCATTGATTAATATGCAATATTACTCAGACTGGAAGCAGGTAATAAATACAGACATACTTTCCTTTTCCTCAGTTTCACTGGTATTGACATTAGATTCATTATGTTTTACATCATCCCCATGATCCATTTCTGTTGTTGTTTAAATGGAGGCAACCTGCACATGGCAGTTTGCTTTCAGGGATAATTTACAGTGATGGAAAGGTGGATAAAAAGCATCCATTTCATTCATGAGGTATTTACAGTGCTGGCAAGGCATTCTGTGCTCATGAAATAACCACACTGAAACACTTCCAACTCTTTTACAGCTTCATAAAGATTCTGGCAAGGGCATCCATTAATGCAGTGAAAGTATATTTTCTTTATAAACTGTCTTATGCCTTCCATCTGTCTTCTTGTTGCCTTAGCACATCTACCAATGCGTGCAGGAGAAATTTGGAAAAGTAAAGGAAAAAAGCAACTACCTGTTAGAACAGCTCTTTTTTTTGTCACTGTGTTCTTTCAGTTCTTGTTTCTCTCTGTATCAAAGATCTCTTCCATGCTATCAGACATGCACATGCTCTCTTGCCAGTGATGCTCCCTTTTCCTGATAGATGAGCTTTCTTTGACTTACAGTGTAAAAAGAAATTCCTAAGTGAAGCTGCGAGGATTCACAAGGGCATGTGGGAATGGCCTTAAACTGAAGGAGGGCAGGTTAAGATTGGATATCAGGGAGGAATTTTCCCCTCTGAGGGTGGGCAGGCCCTGGCACAGGGTGCCCAGAGCAGCTGTGGCTGCCCCTGGATCCCTGGCAGTGCCCAAGGCCAGGCTGGACATTGGGGCTGGGAGCAGCCTGGGACAGTGGAAGGTGTCCCTGCCATGGAAAGGGACTGGAACTAATTGAACTTTAAGGTCCCTTCCAACCCAAACCATTCTGTGACTTGAATTCAACATTTTTGCTTTTAACTGAATGTCCTTGGTTTGTTTTCCTCTAAAACACAAGGCCAAGTTGTAACGTGCTTAATTGTTGATGGCAGCCTGCTAAATTAATGATATTCAATTGTTCAACAAAAGTTATTGCATAGATTTATTCTTGTCTGATAAATATTGTATGGATGTATATACACGCATCTGCCCACTGGTTTTGCCATTGTTACTTTTAATATTTAAATTCTTTAGGTATTTAAATGCCTCTGGGCTTCCAGTATCCAACAAATGCCTCAATGCTGGTAATGACTACATCACTCCTGTAGAGCTGAGGCTTGCAGTGCAAGTCGAACTAAAATAATTGCTTCAATCATTTCAAATGTTAGGCTTCAAAATAAAATCAAAGGTTTAATTTTGAGTGTCCTAGGTTTCAAATGTTATTATCAGCAGTTAACATTAAAAGGGCTTTTGTTTGCTTTTTTTAACCCACAAGTAGCTGATGTTTCCACTCAGACTTCTCTTGAGCTTTTGAATGCCTTTATTTTGCTTTACCTGGGAGTGAATATTTCCTTCCTCATTGCTGTGATTTTCAATAGTGCCTTTCTTTCAGTCAGCATTTCCTTTGAAGCCTTCAAGGTACACTTCCTTAGCACTCACTTTTTCAGCACAAAACAGAATGAGAACTCAAGTGTATTGTAATTGTGGGCCCTGATGCTCCACTTTCCTCTGGTTAGATGGACCTTTGCCTCTCTGGAGAGAGTAATTGATGTCAGCAGGGCTCTGCACAGAAGTAGTAGTCTCAATAGTGGGTCAAATTGCAGGATTGTGGCCCTATTACCACTGGCTCTACATTATCCCTTATTATGTAAGATAACTAACAGTTATATTCTAAAGCCTTTCAGTAGAACTGCGATAGCATAACTTTTCAAGTAGGATAAAGCTGGGTGATGGGCAATAAATTAAATTAGAATCAAGATGAGACCATCAAGCCTTGCCACTTCAACTTGGATTGCTTTGTTACAGTCTGAAAGGAGAAAACCTTTTGAGTTCACATACCTGCCTCAACTCTTTAACATATAGATAGTAAAATGCCATTAGTGCCAGGCTTCAAGAGCCTTTGAGTCTTTCAGCAGTGACAAGAGGTTTGTATCATGGCACAGTACATCCCAGTTAGGCAGTGGGTAAAAGCTTCAATTGGGATTACAATAAAATGAGATTACTCAGAGGAAGTGCAGCACATCAAATTGAATTGAACTGCCAGAGCTGAAAGGCATCCTCCTCATACATTCAGCTAATTTTTTTTGCCAGCTGGTTATTTCTCTATTAACCAAATAGTTGACACTCATGTACTTATCTCAGGCTTTTAGGTATGGGAGATACTGGGATAACCAATCAACTGAAAAAATACTTTTAATTCCAGTGGGTCCTGAAGTGTTTTACTGACTATGAGAAGGTTACAAAGGGCAACAACAATTACTTGACTTGCATTTCAGAGGCAGCACCTTGAGAGGAGGATGTGGCACTTTCCAGGCTGTGCTGCACCTGTGCACTTCCCTGGGGGATGAATAGCACGAGTGCAGTGCATTGAGGATTGCCTGGGCTGGGGTTTAACTGCCTGGATACAGGATTTAACACTTAAATTCACTTGACTGGTGCAATAAGATCCTCAGAGCAGGATTCATCACCTGTTTGTCAAAGTCAGACATTTAATTCCTGCCAGTTACCCAGAGCTTCTCATGGAGGCACTGGAGGGAAATTCAGCTCTTGAAGGATGGGGGATCTCATCCTCAGAGATGTGAGGAGAGGAGACGTGGGGGGAGTTGAGCTTTGGAGGGACCTATTCCTCCCCGTGGCTGCTGATGGTTGATCAAGACTGGCTCAGTTACCTCAATTTTAGAAACATTTAAGAGGGATAAATCTTCATGCCTGTGATCATAAATGGGTTCTGAGTTTGTAATCTGAGGCCAAGACAGTGACTCCAGCCTTATGCCCTTGCCTGTGTGGTTGCAGATCTATCACCAGACTATTTACAAGCCTCCCTGCATTAACCCCTGTGGATTAGGTGGTAGAATCTCATTGTTCTCTCACTAAATACAATGGAGTATGAGCAGAGCAAGACTAAAATACACGGTAAACCCTCCTACAATTTTCTTTTCAAATCATAGCAATGTCACAAAATTCTCCTGCATTTTGTCCTGTTGGGATTTTAGCTGATAGGTAAAGACTGCCAGGGATAATTCTGCAATTTTAGTAATTGCCCAGCAATGAGAGGCACTTGTGCTGCACAGGGCTTTGGATTACTTGGCATTAACCTGAGCTGCCTTTTAGCCTGTACTGATAACCTTCAAAATATATAGGGGAGAAATAGCTTTTATAGCATGTTTTTCTGCAATTTAAAAAATTGTTCTTGTCTGGAAAGTTTAATCTTTAGTGACCTAGAAATGACTCATAAATCATCTTTTATGTATATATTTATAGGTTCTGCAAACATTTTTATCCATGGCTCAGAGCAGCATAATTCCCTGACTTCTGAAATACATTTCCTGAGGAAGCAAAATCAAGTTCTGAATGCAATGCTAGCAAAAGGATCTAGAGGTAAAAACATGAAGTATTCTTTACAGGAGTAGCCTGCAACTCATCCCAGATCAGAAAACAATAAAATATTCACAGTCCACTCATTAAATTGACTCAACTGTTCTTTCCATCCCTGAAATTCCATGCTCAACCATAAGCATTCAAGCTGGGATTAGAAATAATGGAGTAGCAGCTGTTTTTTTCAGATAGTCTCTGAAAAAGCTGATTTAGTTAAAAATCATAGCCTTAGTGGGTTGTGGGCATTGCAGATACCTTGTGTTTCTTCTTGTTTCAGATAAACAAAAGGAAAATGAAAAGTTAAGAGAATCTCTTTCTAAGAAGAATGCAATCATTGAGCGTCTTCATGAGGATCATGAATGCATCAAGAAAGAAAACGAAAAGTTGCAGAAACAAATTTGCCAAAAGGAAGATGAAATCAGATACCTGACGTGTCAAATTTACAGCAGTCGCAATGAACTAAACAGGTATTGATTCTGCCCACATTTAAATGGTCATTTAGAGAAGAAGTTGTCAGTGTGACAGGCACGTGTTTAGCCATAGCCATTAACATTAATGAAGGGCATAGATATATTCAAAAGGCAAGGGAAGAATTGTGGAGGGAAAGAGGAATGGATTTTAGATTTTGAAAAAAAAAAATCAGAATTTAACTCAGCTGTTTATTGGGACTTAACAGGTTGCAAACAGAAATTAATGTAAAGCAGCATCAGATCTGTGAGAATGAGAAGTTGCTGCAGTCGCTGCGAACTGAGATCAAGGTTTATGAGAAGCTGGAAGAAGCAAGAAGGAAGGGGACAGGTATAAATGCACAATTGTCTCTGTACCCTTTGCACCTCTTCCCTCTGAACGTGCCCTTGTCAAAGGCCAGTAGGGCTGGGTCACTGTTCCTTTGCTGCTGCTCGTGTCTGCTCTGCAAAGAGAACTGACAACCTGCTGCTCAAATGCTTTTTGCTGGGGTAACTGCAAGCCTGAGATGTGTCAGATGTTGACTAGACACCCCCAAGTTTGCTTTATCTTTTTAGCTAAGCCAAAAACCAGAATTGAAGACTTAGTGGCTGAGGCTGGATGAGTTTCCTGGGGATCTTAGATGTTTACTTGTCATCTAAAAACCTGCTGCTGCATCCTTACAGGTCCTGCTTACTCAGGTAGCTTGTGCTTTCTCTTGGCTGAAGGTCAGGGGAGAGGCTTCTCCCTGGGGCTGGCAGAAGTGCTGGCACTGCTTTCTGAATGAGGTGTTTAATAATTTCCTGTCCACTTTGCTGTCAGCAAAGGTGAGAGGAGGACTGGAGCTCACCTGAGTTCTTCCTACCCGTTGGAAGGAAGCTGTGCCACACATGTTGGTGTGTTGAGGTCAAAGAGTGGAATGCTGTTCATTGCTGAAAGCCCTCACCACATCCAGCAAATTGCCCACTGGAAGTTCTTAGAAAGTTGATTTTTTCTCCCTGCTGCCCCCAGTGTTATGCCCAGCCTGGTTTTCCTGCCTGGCTGCAGCAGAAGAGCCCTGTTGGCACAAGGCTTTAAGGCAGAGTTGGCTCAGGGGTGGAAGGGATGCTCCTTGCAGAACTCTGGATGTCATTAGAGAGTACCAGCACCCTCCTCATGCAGCTGAGCCCTTCCCACTGCCTGGAGAACACCCTGAGCAGTTGGATTTCAGCAGGAGAGAATGCATGGAGTTGTTTGTGTACTGATCTCTTTCTGTGAGAAGGCAAACACAGCCCTTGCTTTTCTCAGGTTCAGATTTGTTCCTCTGGTTGCCAGGTGATCACTGTTTTCTTTTTCCCTTGGTGTATAAAATTAAACTCCCAGTTCTACTCCATCCCTCCTCCACACTTCGATGTTCCCCATTCCTTTTCCTTTCCCCAGACTGTGAATTACTGCACTTAACATTTTGTAAATCCTCTTCATTCTCCTTTTATCTCATTTTTTGTCTTTGGGCATGAGACATACTAGCTTTTATGGACAAAGTAAAAAACAGTTTTCAGCTCTTTAAATCTTTCAAGGGTAGAAGCAATTAAGACATGCTTTTTTTGTCAAACCATTATCTTAATGCTGTTTGTAGTTAATTCTTAATATTGAGGATAACACTGACTATAACTTACTTGCTGAGCATTCTAGTGGGTCGTATTATTTTAATTGTTAAAGATGTTTGAATGTTTCTTTTGAAATTGTCTCAGATCCCAGATGTGATGCCTCAGAAGAATTTCGTAAAGATCAGAATAATCAGCTCGATTTACATGAACTGTTGACTGAAATCCAGAGCCTGCGAGTGCAGCTGGAGAGGAGCATAGACACCAACAAGTCTTTGCATGTAAAATTAGAAGAACAGCTTTCCAGAGGGAAGAGAGAGGAAGTGGGAGCAGTGTCAGCTGTTAATATCAACTGTCTGGTCCAGCCAGGCTCTCAGCACTGTGCAGGAGTGGATGGTACTGTGCTCTGTGTGCTTTTGGGGTGCTACAGAACCTGTGCCTCATTCTTTAAAGATGCTCTTACAGCCTTAACAGCAGCTGTCCTCAAATCCCTCTGCTGTTAGAACAGTGTGAAATGCACATTGCACTGTCCTAGAGCCTCCAGCTGGTGCTTCCTTTGCATCCAAGCAAAGCATTTGCAGAGTCTCTGGGATGGGAGGATGCCTGCAAGAAATTGTCATAAATTTTGCTTACCTGGGAGGTTCTTTTTTCACTGCTGGGCTCTATAGTGTTTGCTAAGGGTTAGTGTGTATTACTCAAGAATGATCAACAATGCCCACTGCATGGGCTCTGGATAAATCAGTTGTCCCCTCTTTGCCCTTGAGGAATATTTTACCTTTATCACTGCTAAGTGATGCTGTTTCAGCAAATGAAGGAAAGTGTAATGTTTACACCCAGGGTTAGGTTATTGTTCCAACATTAATGGGATACAGAGGGCACGAGAATCTTCCTCCTTAAAGTGCTCTGCACAGTAACAGCTTTCCATACATCCAGATAAAATCACATGGACCAGAAACATTGCTTGGAATGTCAGCAGCTGAATTTTTTTGATTTGCTTTTCTCATAGATGCTTAGGGAATTTGGAAGTTCTGAAGGGGAGGAATATAGAGACAATCTTTAGTGTCGTGCAGCTGTGAAAATGTCCTACTTCTTGTAGAGTTAATGGGAAGCTTACATTTGTTAATTAAAATATGTTCATCAGGATGTATTTTAGATTTTTTAACTATGGCTTGATTTTGGGAGATACCTAGAATTTGGATAGGTGCTCAAGTATAAAAGTAGGTAAATACTGGAAGATCCATAGCATGGTACTAGAAAAATTACCTGATTTTCCCTGCTTCCAGAGCCCAAGGGTAGCATCAGCAATAAAAAGAACAGAAGAGCTGGGAGGGTTTGTTTTTAAAAGGCATGAAAACCTCTAATAATACAGCTTTACTTCTCCCTTTTTATATGTAGAAAATCTCTGCAACTGCCCTGTTGCCAGAAGAAATATCTGTGAGCTGCAGAAGCAGCAGAACGGCTGCTGCATTTCAGTGGGGAAACCAGGTACACCCAGACCGGCTGTTAAGAGAAATTGAATATAAATTAATTTTTTTGGTTTGAGGATAAAAAAGTGACACAATTTTTTGTACTGGTTTGGCCAAAATTTAAAGGAGAATATCCTCTGAGGGAAAGGCAGGGTACCACCACCCCTTCCCCCACCACCACGTTCGGGAAAAAAAGAATTTCCTCGAAGGAAAGTGAAAGAGATAAAAACTATTTATTTAACAAACACACAAAGAAAAGGATAATAATGGTAAATAATGAAATCCGTCGCTGTGGAGGGAAACCTGGGAAGATTTCAGAG
>VZRO01002997.1:490039-507718 GCA_013397915.1 Daphoenositta chrysoptera
CTCTGAAGGGAAGTTCTGCCCTGATGCGCTCTGGTGTTGTAAAACAGTCCCCAAGAGAAGAAGAAGAAAAGCACAAACCCAAAGTCCCAAGAAAACTCTCTCTGGAGAGAAAGAGCCAAAAGCTGGCTGGAAAGCAAGGCTGCCTCTCCCCTCTCCCTGCCGAGAGCCCAGAGCAGAGCTGTGTGTCCTTGAGCAATTGTTCTGAAAAGTTCGCTCAGTTTGCTCTCGCACCCAGGCTTAAAGGCACAGAATTCACCTTCTGGGCATAGCGTGGTGATAGGGGATACACACCATAAAGTCACCCCAAGCCATTTTTCTACCCCAGGTACTCAGGCAGCCCCCAAGGAGGAGGGGGACAGTGCCTCCCTGTGCAGCAGCAGCTCGGGCTCCAGCAGGACCTGCACCCCCCGGCTGGTGCCCGGCCATCGGATGTGGGCGGACAGGAGCGGGCGGCACGTCCTGGGCCTCGTGGAGGACTACGATGCCCTGAGGAAACACATCTCAGAGGGGCAGCAGGTGCTGGCAGACATGGAGATGGCTCTCAGGAAAGTCACTGGGAACAAGCTGCAGGAGCCTGGAGGAAAGGTGAGCACGGAAATCCTCTGAAGGAGAGTGGATTTTAGCCAGGGTTACCAAACGATGATGCCCTGAGGAAACAGATCTCAGAGGGGCAGCAGGTGCTGGCAGACGTGGACATGTCTGTCCCAGGTCACTGGGAACAAGCTGCAGGAGCCTGGAGGAAAGGTGAGCACTGAAATCCTCTGAAGGAGGGTGGATTCTAGCCAGGCAGAATTATTATTATTATTATTATTATTATTATTATTATTATTATTATTACTATTCCAGCCAGTTATGAAATGTTGTAAAGGGAAGAATTGACTGAATAACTCAGGATACCTGAAGCTTGGCACAGTCATCATCTAGATGGACTCAGTGTGATTCTGAGTTAGTTAATTCTAGTCTTTCAAGCAATCTCATTTTCAGTTTTGGTTTGAAATGAGGTAAAACTGCTTGGTTTTGCTATGGAAATCGGTGTTTGTTGTGCTGGAAATGATAAAAAAGCCAAACAAAAGCGGCAGCAGAAAACCCCAGGTAAAAATCTAAAATGCTTTAGAGAGGGTTTAAACTAGGGGTGTGTAAAAGTAACCTAAGGATAAAAATAATTAAGATTTTCATATAATGAAGGCTTGAGATAAACCCAGGAAATATGAGACAATTAAAAGAAATGTGATACAGAGCTGATAAAGTTCTCCACTTAGCTGAATTCAGCCTTTTAGTAGCACCAGGTTATACCTGTAGATTAAAGATTGATGTGTGCTGATGAGGCTCATTTCATATTACATTCGTATTTCAGGGAAAATTTTTTATATTTTTCCACTTCCTGGTTATCAGGTGAACATTTTAGCAATATCATAAGCTAGTCCAGAAACTTGAATATCTCATTAATGATCAAATACTGTCTTCTAGGACTCAGTGTGTCATTCTTTCTTGATTCTCTGACAGTGTTAGCAACTCATGGTGCTCTTGCTGCAGTCTTAAGGATGCTTAAACCAATAAAATGTTTATTTTGTCTTGAATAAGGTCAGTCCTTTTTGTCTAGAATAAGGAGAAGTAGTTAGTGTTTACTTCTGCTAATTTTCTCTTATGTAATATTAATTTTTGGACACAGTTAATGATGGTATATTTGGGGTGGTTTGAAAAGACAAATTTGCCTACAAGCTTCAATTAAAGGGAAGGAACAATCTGTGCATGTCTGTGGCATCTAATAAGAAACTAAGAAACTTAAACCCCAACGGGAAGGGCTTGCATCAGGCATGGAAAACAGCAGCTAGTGGTAAAAATAATGAGCCACTGGCATGGAGGGTGCTCAGAGATACTGACTGGAGGCAATTTTAAGGATAGATTATGCCAATGTTTAAAAAATTCCATGTAATGCTTTCCTGCCTTGGAGAGGGAAAGGAGACTAAGTGCCTAATGAAGGTCCTTTTCACCCCTATGATTTTATGATAATATAAATGTTGTAAAAACCATGCTTGCTGCTCTTCAGAAAACAGAAGGTCTGAACTGCAGGGATAAATGCATGCTACTTATTTTTGCAGTTATAATTAGTGAAGCTATTGAAGGTGCAGTCTGCAAAAATTCTGAAATTCCTTTTGTGGTATCACATGTGTGCTCACACAGTCAAATGATGCCTGAATGACACTTAAGACTCTCTGAAGTAGCATATATTTCCCAATGACCTAGTTAACATACTGATAATGACTGAAAAAGTAATCTAAGTTTTTAACTTGTTTTGTTGGTGTAAAGATAAAAGCAGTAAGTTTCACAATTTGCACTTTCCTATCAAGCTTTACATCACTGAAGTTTCAGACTACTTAGCAAATGGGATATTTTATGTGACAGGAGGATTCTGGTTAGATAACAATGCTAAATAAATATTCAGATTGTATCCTGCATGGGGCAGGAACTGCAAATGCTTTTCTTTCATTACCCTTTCCCTTCTGTAGCACCATTGCTTTGGTAATTAATTTGCTCCCCTCACATTCTTTCCCTCCTTTATTTCACATTTATGCAATTCCTTCAATCTGGTTTCCTTATCTGTCAGCAGAGGAAAACATTTTGTGTGTATCTTGATAGTTATTTTAGCATTAAATGGAACAGTTTAAAGGGTCTGCTAAGGAAGAAGCATCAATATTGCTTAAACTGATGTCTATAATCATTGACTTTCAAATAACATGACATGAAATGCAAATGAAGAAAGAAGAGAGTTGCCAACTGTTACCATGTGGCATAGCAAATATAGTAAATGTAATCTATTGTTAATCATGGTTATTGATTAGGATAAATCCCCTCCCTCCCTGAAATTCTCAGATAATACATAATTCAGCAGCCTTTGTTAACTAACAAATTAGTTTTTATGGCACACAATGGCTGTGTACATTATCTTAAATATGAAATCACACCAGCTGGATTAAACCCATTAATTAAGATTACATTTTCATAATGTTTTAAGTATAAAATATAAAATGTCTCTAATCCTGTGCTACAGGTACCAGAACAGGCATCCCTGCATGGCTTTTCCACAAACACTCACACAGTACAGCAGATTTTAGAGGAGGCTGCACGTTCCCTGAAGCTTCTCTGGAGAGTTTCTCTTCCCCTGAAAGCTGCTCATGGTACTGCTCAGGGCACTCAGGTACTGCTGGGCTTCATCTGGGCTTTGTGGGTTTGGTTGGGGGTTTGGGGGGAAAAAAAGGACTCTGGGAATGTCTCAAAGAAGGTGCACCAGTTACAGATGTGTCATTTGGGAAAATCTTTGGAAAATCATGACCCCAGTCTCTGGATACATGGATTTAGGGTAAGGCTGAGTATGTCCTGATCATGTGATATGGCCAGGTGTTAATTTACAACAAACTTTGTAGTTAAGATGTAATATCTAATCCTGTTCCATGAGATTCAGGAAACCCAGGCAGGTGGCAAATGCTCCACCTCAACAAGAAAATGTTTGGGGTCCCTGTTATTTGAACCAAATTCATTTTCATTATGTGTGTACTGGTAAGAAGAGAAGCATCAGCAACTTTGATGTAATCTCAGCTACATTTTCTTTTACGTTGTTGATGCCAAAGCTGTAAAAGAAGAGGCTTTTGTAAAAGTGTGACAAAACCCCAAGACAAGTTTTATAACGCTTTAACTAAAAAGGATTGCACTATGCAAATGAATAAAAGTAAACTAAATGAGGAATGAAATATCTCTGCTGTCAGAATACCACCACTCAGCAGTGAAACTGTTTCAAACCTTGGCTTTAAAATAAATCTAAAGTGATTTCACTGAGGTTTTTGTATGTGTTTAGTAAGGGAAGCAGGATAATCCAGAAAAAAACCCCTCAAACTTTGCAAAAAAACCCATTTTATATATAATTTCATAACATTTTTGGTGATATTTTTTAGCATCCTTAAATATATAACATCACAAAGGCAGTGGGAGTGAAGTTTGCTGTCTGATACATTCACTGATGTTTCAGCTCCAGATTTGGGATGTCTTGGCAAGAGTGTGTACTTCCATTTTTATCCCCATGTGCATAATCCATGCAGAGAGCTCTGTGCTGGCCTGGATTGTGGTGCCTGAACACATCTCACCCACACAGGGCTCTCAGGATGTGGAGGATGCATCTCCTGCTCTCCTGTCACACTGATCAGAACCTTGGTTTGGATCAGTCACTTCTGAAAGTCTGCTCTTAATGTGTGTGGGGATCTGAATTCCCAGGGTGCTCCTAATTAGAACCTAATAGAATCTTTTCTAGAGTTTCTTACCCAACACCCCCGGATCTTAAGGGTATTAGGTTGCTCCTGATGTTTTAAATGCAGAATATGAAATAACCTCTCTCTCTTGAAGTTTGGATTCTGAAATACTCCGAGTGTTCTGTGCCTTCTCTGCAGCCCCACAGGAGTTGTGGGTAATCAGATTTTATGCAGAGATAAATAGTGGGGGCAAATTCCAGAAGTTTTATAACTTAACAAGTGGCACAACAAGGAAAAAATGTCCAAGCTTAAATCTGCACAAGGACACAAATCAGTGACACTGGCTTCTCACAGTGCCAGGGCTTCTCACAGTCCTGTTTTACAAGTCTCTGACCAGAACTTTGTTTGGACTGGTGGTGAAAACTGAACCTTAATAATGATACTCTCAAATAATTTTGCAATTGAACTCCCAGGGTCTTTTAGCCCTTTGATAAAGGCAGCACCAGCCATTAACAGAACACAAGGAGAAAGCTGGAATTGTGAACCTGGCAGACAGGACACTGATCTGTGGCACTGGCCTTCCTTATCTTTCCTAGTTCAGAAGCAAAAATAGGCACCAGTCTAACAGACTTTCCTCAGTCTAATAGAAAAGTTACTTGCACTAAAATCCAGCTAAGAGTTGTAGTTGTATCATAAAATCTCATGTCATGGGGGATGTGAAGGAGGAAGGACAGGACTCAGTGGTGGTCCTTCACTCCTTTAAGCTGTTGGTACTCCAAGGAAGCTTGAGGGTACTTGTACAAAAGTATTGAGCAATTCCCAATGTGGAAAGTAGTTTTAGCTAGTAGTTTAATATCTTACTTTCTTCTCTCAATTTAGGATGAAGGAATGAAAGCAGAAATATTTAGATTACGTAAGAAACTGTCTGAGCAAGAGAAGAAGTTGCACAGCACAGTGAAACGCCTGCACTCCACAAACCAGCTGAAGGAAAACATGGAGAAAGTCATCATCGACCAGTGTGAGTGTGTGCTTTAATCATGATTCTGAGTTTATTTTTGTAGTCTGTGGCTACTTTTAAAATCAGTGTTCCCTTGTGTGCTACAGCTGTGACAAACAGGCTCAGGCTGTGCTGAACTGGTGGAGCCTCATTCCAGTGGGTGGAAGTTGTCCAAAGTACAAAAGTAGAGAATATCATGGGAAGCTGTTCATGGTTTTACTCAAACCACTGATAATGTATCAATCCATGCAGCTGCCACTAATTCCTACTTGGGTTATTCCATTTTGGATACTCTTTTTTCTATTTTACAACAGTTCTGGACAGAGGCAAAGTTACTGTTTGTTGTAAACGTTTTCAGCCAAAGTTTTTGACATTGTCAAAATAGTGATTTTGCCTCAGTCTTGATAAACGTGGAATTAGGCTTTTATATTTTCTGAGGTGCTACCTGGAAAGGAGCTCTGTCAGTGCCCTGCACCAGACTAAGAAGTGCAGGAGAACAAGCTCAGAATAAGGGGAAAAAAAAGCTTGCTATGAGTAATTTTTTAAAGAAAAATTAGGGCATGCTGTGCCCTAATTATATTTTACCCTTAGTGACCTATGTCTAGAAAATTATCTGGAAACATGAAAACAAGTGGGACATAGGGAGTATTGTACCTGTGTTAAGCCAGGTGTCTGTTTGAAGAGATCCATTCTGCTGCTTTAGACTTTAATCACTCACCAGAAGAGATCTGAATGGAATTCTCCTCTACATTCATGCTGCAGCAATATGTGTATTGTGGGAGGAGGAGTTAATTTTCTTCTGTAAAAAAAATTTTAAAAACCACCCATTCTTATGTTCTCTGAAGTGGTGGGACTGAATGGCTCATTAGTCTTTGCTGGAGTGGCACTTGTGTTATCAGTAATTAATCTAGACTGGAAATTTTTCCATGCCATACAAAGTTACAAAAATATCCATAATATTATATGTTACTCAAGTCAGTTAAATGCAATGTAGAGTGATAAATGTTATTTTCCTCCATAGCCTGTAATTTTTATATCTAAGGCCCATATATCTTCTGCCTGCAGATTTTTATTGTTTCAAGCATTTATGGGCTGGTGTTTGGTCACTTCTTTCAAAATTGCTATATTATATGTGTACAAATTACTTGTGTTAAATCATAAATTATGTTTTGTTCAGGTTGTAAAGCCAAATAGCTCAGTTTGGGGTTGTCATGTAAAAATCAAAGCTGTTCTATTACATCTTTCCAAATAATTTCCCTGGGGTAGATTCACTGGTCTAGTTTGTCCAGTTCCAGTGTTATCTCAGACTGGGTAATTTCAGAGCTAGGCTGGGTGTAAATCAACAGAGATTTTACCCTTATTGCCAAAATGTTATCCCTGAGCCACCCCACTCACCCACACTTCCCAAAAGCAAACAGTGCCTGTTCCCCTAAATTTGCTCACTTTTTTTCAGGGCATTCAACCCCCTCTGAACGATGTGCTGAGAAACTGAAACCTGCATTTTCTGAAATCTCTGTAATACAAATATCTGCCTGGAGAGCAGCAGCTGTGCCAGCAGTGGCACAGCTTCCAAACTTCTCTTCATGGGCTGAATTTAAGATTTTTGATATAGAAAAATCTAGTTTTCCAGATGAAATGAATTTACTAGCAGAGCTCTTATGAATAGAGAGCACTCTGCCACACAAAAAACCCTGGATGTGATTTTCTCTAAGTTTCATTGATTATGGGAAATATGGATGTCGAGTTGCCTTTGTTTTAAAAGAGCAATTTCAGCAATGTTTCTAATTTGCATCTGTACACAAATTCCTGGCCAAACATACAGCAGAACTGGGGGATCACCTGAAGCTGCTGGATTTCATCAGGATGCTTACACTTGGTTTTGAGATTTTTTCCCCTTCTCCTTTTGCTAGCAAGAAAGAAAAAGCACTGCAGTAGGTGACCTTGCCTGCCTTCATTCTGCACACATCCTGTTACCTGCCTGCTCCACTGAGGATATTCAGGTTCCCTCTGTTATTTAGCTGAACATTCCTAAATATATTTAGAGGCAGAGACTGGAACAGTCTTGCTCAGAGTCTTCTGTGTGCTCTCTCTCTGTTGAGAGAGCTCATTGCTTATAAACCTCATCTGAACCTCTGAGCATGGAACAATGCAGTGCCAAATTGCAGTAATCTGCCAAGGGTGTAATTATCTCGTGACAGCTCTACCCTTGGAGTTGTTGGCTTCTTATTGTTGTAATGAAAAATCTTTATTATGGCTGAACTGTTTATTTTTGAGACCAGAATATGAAATTGGTGCTTGTGAGTGGTGCATTTCAGCAGTTACAGAGCTGACACCGATTAGAGACTCACATATTTAACCTGACATTTCTAAATACCACTTTTGTTTGGAAACACCCCCTCCTCCATTCACAGGTCTCCTGCTGGCCCCACAGAGACAGGCTGGCCTGGATGAATGGGGAAAACCTGGAACCCTTCAGAGCAGCCCAGTGGATTTTGATTTCCCCATGGCACAGAGAGGTGGCTTTGTCCTTGAACTGCTGGAGGATCTGGCTGACTCCTTTTGCCACCTGTCCTCTTCTCCTCCTCCTAACTGCCCTCCCTAGCCCAAGCAGGATACATAAAGGATCAAACTGGAGTTAGACCATGCACCATCTCCCCTTAAAATTAATAGAAAATCTTCCTGTATGACTTAGATGGAGGGAGGCAGGCCCTGAGGGTGGCAGGGGCTGTGCATATCTGGGGTGGTACAGGCAGTGCAGAGCTTTGCCTGTTTCACATGGCAGAAAAACTTCAGAAACACTTCCAGGCTGCTTAGGTTTGAAAAGCAAATTGTGGAACACAGGTCAGGAGCAGGAAATGACATTCCAGGGGTGGCACCTGTTGCCCTGACTTCTGCAGGTTTTCTATGTGTTTATTCTTTTCATATATCTATGTTTCTAGGAATGACCATGGAGTGGAGGATGAGGTTGCCACCTCTTCCATCCCCATTAGGTAACAGAACAGTCCATCAACCATTCTCCACCCAGGAGAAAAGAATGTAAACAAGAAGGTACAGTTAACAAAACATTACTATGTTTATAGAAAGTGTGTGAGAAACTTTATCAAAGAATGAACACATAGAAAAACTGCAGAAGTCAGGGCAACAGGCACTGCTCCGGATCTACAGTCCTGAGGGAAGCCTCCTGCTCAGACATCATTTCATATTTGGTCATGAGACAAATACAGGGAATTTAGAAAGCCTTGCAGTATTCTTTTTAATCTCCT
This sequence comes from Daphoenositta chrysoptera, assembly GCA_013397915.1. NCBI lineage: Eukaryota > Metazoa > Chordata > Aves > Passeriformes > Daphoenositta > Daphoenositta chrysoptera. The sequence goes on from VZRO01002997.1 coordinate 498,538, forward strand.
CTTTCTTTCCAGTGGTTTTAACACATGATGTTTTGAAGAAGGCTAGAGGAAACCTGGAAGTAAGTAAAATTTTTGCTTGTATTGAATTCCTTGGTCTATGCTAGTCAGAAATACACAGTGCTGTGTCAGGAGTATTTTGCAGAATTAGTCTGATTTGCTTTAGGTTTGCTACCTAATCAAGTCTGGGTGACAGCAGTTTAGTGTGATAAATAGCCTGCTGTGTTTGATGGTTGAATTAAGTTTTATGACTGACCACATAAACAGCTAAACCTTCTCTTTCCTGATGCTTTCCCTAGATTATTATTCATGTCTGTCATCATCTTCTAACAGTTCATTTCCAGGGGATCACAGCCTGATAACCTTGCCAGCTGCACAAGTTCACAAAGACTCTGGTATTTAGAGCTGGAGCCTGTGTTAGTCACTCACTGGGGGTGCTTTTATTTTTTAACCATAGACCCAACAGGGGAAGCTTTTGGAGCCAGCTCTCTGCTGGTACAGGGTGTTCATCACTGGGAGTGTTTCAGTCATCACTGCTCAGATTGGATTTCTCCCAGCAGGTTCAGACTTTACTCCCAGAAGGATCCAATACATTCCCTGACTCCAAAATCCCATCCTTCTCCTCACACCCATCCACTCTGAATAATTGTGCAATTCCCAGCCCCTCCATAAATTTTCCTCTAAGCTTTTCCATCCATCCCTTCACCCTCAACCCCATCAGCATCAGCACTTCCCTCTGCAGCTGCTGTGCTTTTCTCATCCCTATCTGAGCTAGAAAGTGAAGACATAAAACAATCTTTCTGCTTACAGAAGTCTTACCACTTTTTGAAGATCTGATGAACACAGGAACTCCTCTTTGCCCATCCTTGTGCAGCAGGATGGGGTAGGGACAAATTGGGGGCATTGAAGTGCTGTACAATAATAATAATTATTGCTTTTCTAACCAGGTTCCACCAGCTGAGAATCAAAAATCACCTTCCTACACCAGCAAAAAAAGGATTCTCTGAAGGAGAAAGTTCTGCCAACAGAGACTGGGTTTGTGTGTGTTGTTTGCTTCGTGCTGCCTTACTATTTATTGATGTAAAAAATGTTTGTTCAGCTCTTTTAATGGAATCAGCCTTTGACCAAAAAAAAAGGACAAAAAAGACACCTTTTGGTAAATAACTTATTTAACATTTTCTGTAATGTAGAGATGGTTTTTAATATTTATTACAGAAGCAAGGTACTGCAGGTATTGAGGAAAAATCCAGATTTTTTTAAAGTTGGCACAGTTGAAATTTTATATTTGTACTTGTCACGTTATAAAACTACTTGTTGTTGTAGTCAAACAGGTCCTGCAAGAATCAAGAATGTGATCCACCTTCCACTGTTTCTCTCCTGCTAAAAGAATGTATGTTAAAAAAAAAATACTCTGCCAGTTGTCATTGTTTTGTAGCAATGTGAAAAATGTTAAATATTTTAAAGCATTTTAACCATCTCTGGAAGGTTCCTCTGGAAGCTGCCTAATGCTGGACTTTGTGTTAGGTACTTAGATTGATGCTGTGTCTGAAAATGTTACTTAGAATCAGACAATTAAAGTGAAAAATAATCACAAATGAGTTTGTGTTATTTTGTTTAAACCCTAAGACTTTGGGCATTACTGACCAAACTGCCACACCAGATCATTTATTTCCTGAGTGACACAAAGTGAACTGGGAAAATGGTTCAGTTTAACACTAACAAGACCATAATTCAAAGTGATTTTTGGTTACAAAAGCAGAGTTTGTGGTACAAGCGTGGCTTTATTGAACTGATTTCACATAAAATGCGATGTTTTTTCCCCCTCAAGCTGATGAAATCCCCATTGTACAAGAAAATTTGCCCTTGGCATCCAAGCACTGGGGGTGGGAGATCTTAATATGGAATTTGGCTTATTTTGGTCCTTGGATTTTGCCCTTTTGTAATGGGACTTCCACAAAACTGAGTTTGTGCTCTGAGCTGGGGCTGTGGGGAGAGCTGAAACTTCCACCCACCCCTGGAGCTGGGGCCTTTCCCTGCACAGCACATGGGGGCTGCAGGGTTGGAAAGGCCCTCAAAGCCCATCCAGTGCCACCCCTGCCATGGCAGGGACACCTCTCACTGTCCCAGGCTGCTCCAAGCCCCAGTGTCCAGCCTGGCCTTGGCACTGCCAGGGATCCAGGGGCAGCCCCAGCTGCTCTGGGCACCCTGTGCCAGGGCCTGCCCACCCTCACAGGGAAGAAATTTTTCCCAATATCCAATCTAAACCTCCTCTCTCTCAGTTTGAAGCCATTCCCCTTGTCCTGTCACTTGAGGCCCTTGTAAATAGTGCATCTCTCTACCTTTTCTGTTGGTTCCCTTCTGGTTCTAAAAAGACCACACTTGGATCACCCCAGAGCCTTCTCCAGGCTGAACAGCTCCCAGCCTTTCCTCATGGAAGATGTCACAGAAAATCTGGTCCCCAGCACTGGGGATGGTCTCTCCCATTCCTTACCTGATACCATAATGATTTTTTGCCTTTTCTTTAATACCTCTTTTATATATCTTTGTACCCTTTTGTATTCTTGGGGTTTCTTTTTAGCCTACATTCCTAAACTTAGTATTTTGTTGAGTTAGGAGACTGAACATCTTAGAAACCTCAGACACCAAGGTCCTCTCTGGAACACATTTTGTAAACTCAAAGATGGGTCTGGCCAGGGGAGGGTTCCTGGGAGGGGGGCTCACTTGGCCTCACTCACTGGGGAATCTTTGATAGATGTGCTAATTTGTAACACCTATAATTCTATACCTGATCTGTCGTGGGGGTGCATTTTGGGGTGGGCATCTCGATGTGCATGTTGGGAGTGTTCCACCTGCACGGAGTGCACCAGGGATCCTTGAAATAAACACCGAGGGAAAAACCCCTTTTTCCCTTCTAACCGTGCTGGGCTCTGATTTTAAGAACAGGGATAAGGCATCAACGCTCTCCGGAAGGTGCTCTGTGCCCACCTTGCACTCCCAGCCCAGCCCTTCCCTGGCTTTCCCTGGAATTGCCCGGGTCACACCCGGGAGAGGCGCTGCCCCTGGCTGCCAGCAGGGGGAGCCAGACCCTTTCCTCTGGATTCGGGAAAAACGGGAAAAGCCAAAAATAAACTTGGCGAAGCGGGATAAGGGGGGAGGTAAGGGAAGAGCGTGCAGGCAAACTTGTTCTTCAGTCTCTTCACACATTATTGTCCTCACTGCTCACTAAAAACGTCAGGTTAATTTTACTAAGTAGCTAAATTATAGACACTCAGATGTAATCAGGAGCCACTATACATTTCAACTTTCAAAATTAATCATCCTATGTTTCTGAGTTATAACACCTGAAGGAAACAGCTGTACAGCTATATATAGCATTCCCATGACTCTTGGTCTTCTTGCAGCCTTTTATTCCCCCCACACCATCTGCACTTAAAAATAAATAAATAACCAGGTTAAATGTTTCCCTTTCCCGAGATGATTTGCCACTTACTTCTTAATGATCCCTGTTGTGCCCTCTCAGAGATCTTCTCCTGACCCCTTTTTTCTTCTGATAGGCTCTAACTGCTGTACCCAGTTCACACCCGGGCAGGTCTCACCATTGAGATTGGGTTAACTGGGAGAAAAAAATGCAGGATATCATTACCCCTGTAAAAACAGATGATCCTATGAGATCAAAGTCTTTCATCTTAATGAGAAGTGCTTCTTAACCACACACAATTTACTGGGCTGGTTTAAAAATAATTAGAAAAAAAAAAATCCAGGAAAAAAAGCTCACCAGATGGTGGCTGCGGAAGACAAAGTTTACAAAGTGTTAAAATTTGTTCCCATTAAACAAAATTAAATTTTCCTTTAAAATAATTATGCAGGAGAAAAATAAGCACCATAAGCAAATGGAATTATAGGAGGGGCTCATTTGCTTAGTGAGTTGCTGCCTGTACTTTCATTATGTGGGCAAGGTGATTGGAAACATTGCTGAGGAAGAGGTTCAGGGAGGAGCACTCCGGTGGGAGAGGGGAGACCACGGTCATTACCTGTGACCTTGAACCTCCTGCTTACTCCCCAGGCTCACAGGCACTGAACAGGCTGAAGGCTTTCTCAGAGAGGATGCTAAGGGCCAGCTGAGATTAGGTGGGAAAAAAAAAAGGAGGGGGAAAAAAGTTAAAAAACCAAAGACAAGGTTTTTCCCAGCTCTTTAGGCCCCCCCTACAATATGTGCAGCTGTACAGTAGCACTGGGAAGAGGCAATATTTAGTGCCCTGCAGGCAGAACAGGGCCTGTGCCCACCACTGAAGACCCACCTCTGCGAAAGGGAACAAAAAGAAATAACACCCAAACCTCACAGTTTGCTGCTTGTATTAAAAATAAATCAATGAAAATGCATTCAGGCATTTTAAAAAACAAAAACCACAGCAGAACGTGTGGTATTTTAATCTCCACAAAAGCTGCCCGTTCTGGTTTTGGGAGGCCTTGCAGGGTGCTGTCTGCTGGGGTGGAGGGGAGTGGGATCACAGGGAGATTTGGGGAGAGGGCAGAGCCCTCCCTACCTTCCATATGGAATCACAGAGAAATTTGGGTTAACTTTTCCCATTCCAGCCTCGCCCAAAGAGCTGAGCAGAGAACACGCACTCTTTAAATTTTGGGTTTATTTTAAACACTCCTGAACTAAACAAAAAGCAAATCCTGTCATCATTCCCAAATCCCACAAAAACGACAGTATGGGGAAAGAAATATAAAAAGGAAGTGGCAACACCCTGCAGCTCTATTGGTACCAAATTCCCAGAGTGCAAACAGCCCAAAGCTGTCCCTGGTCACTTGAGGACACCGGTTCCTCTGAACCCAGAGCCCTCCTAGCCCAGGCAGGGGTGGGATTGGGGCAGAGCAGGAACCTGGAGGAAGATCAGGGCTTTGCTGAGGGTGACACCAAAACACCCCAGGGCCACTGAGCCCGAGCTGTACTGGTATTAAACCCCAGCAGCCGCTCTTAGGTGGCCGTGCAGGGGGATTTGCACCTCCAGCGCTGGGTTCTGCTGCTGGAGGAGGGATTTTGGCCTCTGGGTGTTGGAAACAGCCGAGCACAGCCACATCCCAGCGAGGATGCAGGCTGAGAATTGTGTCACCCCCCTCACGTAGCAGGGCATCCTCTCGGCTGGAACAACTCGGAAAGAACCTGTTTGAACAGCACAAACCCCCTCCACAGATTTCTCCCTTATCCCCCGTCCCTTCCTGAGCTCGTCCTTGTTTCCCCAGCCCGGTGTGGAGCCTTCCCGGGGGGATTTTGCCGCTAGATGGCAAGAGCGGCCTGCGCTGGCCGGGAGCCGGGAGGGCCCGGCCCGGCGGCTCCGCGTTTGGGCCCCTGCCCAGCTCCTGCCTGCAGGGAGCTGAAACAAACCCAAACACTCCCTGCCGGACCGGGCCTGGGCTCATTACTGTGAGTGACACGAATAAGATGAGATTTGGAGCCTGAGTTATCACTCGAATGAGGAAAAAAAAATATCCCCAAGCAGGCCCGGTCTCAAATTGTGCCCAGCGTGGATCAAAGTGATCCAGGAGCCCTGGGCGTTGTTGTCAGGGTGAAATCATGAGCAAGTTTAGTGCTTGGTGAAGTTTTGGGGCTGCCTCTCTGCATCCCCGGAGGTGAATTCCTTCTTCTGACCCTTTTCAACAAGTTTGGCCTCCAGACGGAGCAGGTTTTGCTTCCAGAGGAGCGGAGTCCCGAGGGTGCCCCGTCCACCAAGGCCCTCCCTGCTGCCTGCCCAGCCCTGGGAGATGGACCCTCACCCTCCAGGCTGAAGGAAAAGCAAACCAACCCCCATCCGCTCCTAAAATGCCATTTTCCTCCACCACAAATCTTGACCCTGAACCCACAGCTCAGCTCCTGGGTTTCACCACAGTGCTCACTCCTGAGGGAATTACTCTGGGAAGGGGCAGTGGCTGCTCCCTGTCCTGCAGGGAATGATCCAGGCTCAGCAGGGGCACAGCACAGGCCACGGGGAAGGAATGTGGTCACTCACTTTGGCACCTGTTTGCAGAAAACTCCTCTTGCAGGGAGGCCTCGTCCTTGTCTTCTCCAGGCTGCAAAGCAGCATCGGGAGCAGTGGGGGAAGCCAAGGCTGCTCCTTGGCTGGTGACACCAGAGGAACAAGAAAGGTTTTGGTGACCCGCTCCCACCTTTCTGTCCCCCTCCTCGCCATCCTCCACACATAAAATGACCTCCCACGTATAAAATCTGATGACCTCCCACACATAAAATCTGTATTTTTATGGCTTCAGTTTCCAGAGAAGTGGCACAAAATCCTGTGTCAGACAGCAGCACAGAGCTGCAACACATCCCTGCAAACCCGCCACATTGAAAGTGATAAATAAACCAAATAATCCCTTTTCCTACCTTCCTCCACGGGAAGTCACTCCTCTAAGAAGTTCCCAACACCAAATCAAGCCCTCAGACACCTCCACAGGCAGCTCTGGGCTCCCCCCTGTTATCCAGGAGCTCCAGAACCTGCAGCTGCCCCTGCCTCATCCCCAACCTGCTGCTCCATGCTCTCCAGCCACATCATCCTTATCTTTAATTTCTGAATTGACTCCCCGGAGAGAAATCTCTGCATGCCTATTTTTTATGTGTTTATCTTGTCATTTCTTTAGAAAGATACTTGTTACAAATATATTTTTCCCCTCCTTCCCCCCAGTCCTTTCGGAGGAATCTACTTGGGTAATTTGTTGAGCGGGTTGCTGGGCCATGCATTATGCATGAGATGCAATCTTGATTTTTGCACTCCACTGTGTGCATTCTGAAACAGGAACGGCATCGTGCCCGCACGCAAAATGAACATTAACAGCTCAGAAAAAAAAAACCAACAAAAAAACCCCCAACCAACCAAGCAAACAAAAAACCAAACCAAAAAAAACAAACCCAGAAAATGCCCATTTATTTAAAGGAAAACAAAAAGCAGCCTCCCCTTTTTCAAGCTGTTCTTGCTGGGATTGCTCAGAGCAGTCAGGTTGTGCCCGTGTTTGCTCTGCTGGGGAGGAGCTGGCTCAGAGCAGCCTGGTGGGACACAGCAGTGATGGTGTTGCAGTGTTCAGGGCCAGGTTAGACAGGGCTTGGAGCATCCTGGGATAGTGGGAGGTGTCCCTGCCCATGGCAGGGGTGGAATGAGATGAGCTTTAAGGTCCCTTCCACCCCAAATCGTTCTGGGGTTCTGTGTGAGCCCAAAGGCAGCACCACCAACCCCCTGCAGCAGTGGAGCTCAGGTGGAGCATCCCTGCTGCCTGTCCCTCCCTCCTGCTGTTCATGGATACGCACACCCCACACACACCCCACACCCACAAACACGGACACCTCCTGCTCCTAGAGACAAATCACACCTGAATCAGCCACTCCTGTTCACGTCTTGTGCTGCAGCAGCTTTCAGAACACATCACGGGGCCAAACATTTTGGGTCCAACTCCAAAGGCCACCAAGGCTTTGAGCCTTTTTGCCAGATCTGCCCTTGTTAATCCACCACAGCACTACCCCAGCCCCACCACCCCCTTTTACCTGCTCCTGGAAGGGCTGGATGCTCCTTGGCTGGGAGCAGATGATCTGCCACGCAGTGGGGACATGGCAGGAGTCGGTGACACTGGCAGTGACACGAGGGAGGGTACAGGCTGCTAAGTGTGGTGTCAAACCCTTCAGGTTAAAGACATAAAGCAGAAACACACACACACACAAAAAAAGATACAGAAGATTCACATCACATCAACCCCCCAGCCCCCTGCCCTGCCGTGTTTCATGCTTGGAGGCCATCGAGTATTTCAAAGCAATCAGATGTGTGGCTCATTTTAAAGTCTGTTTAAAATCCAGCTGTGGCAGTGATGTTCTCACCAACCTCTGCTGAGGCACCTCTGTCACCTCCTATGGGCAGGGGCTTCTCCTGCAGCCCCCCAGGGTGGGACACAGCCAGCATGGAGCTCCACTGCTCCTGTGGCCATAGCTTGAGTCATCTGGAGGAGAAAACAGGACAAGAAACCACGTCTCTTAATCCCAAGAGCATGAGGAGTGGAAAAAAATCAGGAGGTGGCCCCTGAGAAGGAATTAAGAAGGGAAAAAAATGTCAGAATGAATAAGAGGGAGGGAGAGGACAGGTGGAAAGGAAAAAGGAACAGGATAAAACGGGGGCCAGGATATAAAGCCAATTATTTTTGATTCTTTGGCTTAGGGGCTAATTTATTACAGCAGTAAATCACGCTTAGGACAGGTAATACGGCAGCCAGAGCATGGACATTATTTAGACAGTGTGATCATGGTATTAGCACTCAGAAAAGTGGAAAATTTTAAATTTTAACTGCCTCCAGGCCACATCTCACCCTTTACAGTCTCCTCTTTGCTCAGCATGAAGAAATATGGTACTTTCCCAGAGCCAGGAACTCCTTGTGGAGACAGAAAGGTTTAGAGGGAAAGCACAGGGTCGGGTTCCCTCCCATCCTACCCCATTCCTGGGCTGGCCTCAGGCTGCAGACCCTGCTCTTCCAACCCATGTGCTGGTGCCAGGGATGTGCCCACCCGCACATGGGCCCTGGCAGCTGCTTGTGCACCCACCAGGGCAGAGTTGAAGATGGAAAAAGCCCCGAAAGACCTCTCTGCGAGCTGGTGTGTGTCCCACAAAGGGGAGGGATACGAGAGCTCCAGCCGTGACTCCAGGGGGAATCTGAGCCTCTCATCACAGCTCCACAGGGTGGCTTGGCTGGCAGGGGAAAATCTTCATGTTATCTGAAGGTGGTGCCTTTATAAAGAAACGTTCTGAGAGTTAGAAGGGAGGCGAGGTGGTTCTTCAGAGACACTGGGAATTGCAGGAACAGCCCCAGCCCTGCATCCCTCCTGTCCAGTGGGAGAAGAGCCCTGGAGCAGCACGTTGTTAAGGCTGTGTTCCCATACCTGGGGGTGGCAGGACTCAGAGACCTCGCCCTGACCCTGTGCCTGGCTCTGCACCACTTTTTGGTGTGTTCACCCCGTGCCCTCCCGGCCTGGCTGCATCCCGAGCTGGTGTGAGCATCCCTGTGAGCATCCCGACCCGGTGTGAGCATCCCTGTGAGCATCCCGGCCTGGTGTGAGCATCCCTGTGAGCATCCCGACCTGGTGTGAGCATCCCGAGCTGGTGTGAGCAGCCCTGTGAGCATCCCGAGCTGGTGTGAGCATCCCGGCCTGGTG